>CATIWR010133118.1:0-39808 GCA_949677035.1 Omphalea diandra | reverse complement strand
GCGAATCTCTAGGTTGTGGTCGCGATTTACATGTTACTTTGGAATTCATCAACTTCTTCATTTCTCCTTGAGGAATTGATTCAATTCTGCAACAACAACACTTATTTGAAATATTAGTGATGATCAATCTACTTTGTCAAGATCAAAAGAGGTTCTAAACCTAGGATTGATTATCCTAGTTCAACAGCTTAGTTTGCCACTTTGAACGGTGTTGCCTCCACTCACTTAATGAAATAATATGTTGCTACTATGATGTAGACACATTGATTAAAAGACAATGGAAAGATCTTTCCAATCAAATCCATTGCTCAACCTTTGAAGGGCCAAGGTTTAAGGATCAAATGTAATTCTTCAATTGACAGTGTTGAATTGGTCCATGTCTTTGACATGCATGACATCTTTTTGCATAATCGAAGTAGTCCTTCTCCATAGTCAGCCAATAATACCCATACTTCAACAACAACCTCTTCATCATCTTTCTTGACTAATGAGATCCAACTATTTTTTCATGAACTTCAGCCATGACCAATATTGCTTGCTTTGGTCTTATACAAGGCAATATCTCTGCATCCATACTTTAGTGGTATAACTCATCATTCAAATAACAAAACTTCATTACCTAACTTCGTACTTATGGCTTGACTAATGCATTCAGATCCCTCAAATAAGAAATGATTTTATCCTTTCAATCTATTGAGAAATCAAGATTATATACTTCAGACCAAACTTTAATAAATCTCTAAGTGATATTTTGTATAATACAAACTATAGATGGTATAAAATGAGAATTGTATAATATCCTTGTTGAAAGCCACTAGCCGATTGAGCTAACTTATTTACGTCTACATTGCTTCCTCACTCAATAAACTCTAAATGAAATGACTGGAAACCTTGAACCAGATGTATAACCTTGTTACAACAGGCATTAAGGCTTGGTGATTCACACTTATAAGCTCCATTAACTTGATTAACTACTAATAATGAATCTATTTTTCCCTCTACAAACTTTAACCCCAACTCAGCTAAAACTTCTAGGGCAATGATCAAAGCCTCGTACTCTGTTTGATTATTTGTGTAAGGAAATCTAACAATAAGGATAATTTGGTCACAAGTCCTTCTAGCGATTTTAACTTAATTTCGACTTCGACTGAATTCATCATTCTTGAGCCGTTAAACTAAACCTACGAAGGAAGATGTTCAACATTCCTAACTTCTACCATAAGTTCTTCTAGGGTATCTAAACAAAGATGAACAACTAGAAAACTGGCCTAAGCTGAACCTTCATTACCTTTGGGGAACATACTATATAGTGAATTCAAACAAAGTAATTGCCCACTTGCCCATTTTGTTTCTTAGAAATGGTCAAGATAAAATGTATTTAAGAATGTATGTTTTGCACAAAACTAGGAGCATTTTCAGGAGCATGTATTATCATAGTTTTATACAAGCATAGTATAATGTCAAGAATAATTTCTCCAAGGTTAAATATCTTTGCTTTACAGGTGTAAGCAGTTGACTAAGGTAGTATATGGCTTGCTCCACTCCATCTTGTTCTTGAGCTAACATACAACCAACTGACACTTCGCTGATTGAAAGATATAGTAATAAAGGATGATTTATCATGGGGGAGTTATTATAGGAGGCCTAGTCAAGTATTTCTTTATTTCTTCGAATACCTCTTGATGCTTGTCTTTCCAAATAAGCTCAAATGTATCTTTGAGTTTGAGTGATGGTCCTAAAATGCTCAATCGTCCAGTAGAGTTGGATACGAACCTTCTTAAAAATTTATTTGGCTAATCAACCTCTGTAACTCTTCTTAATGCAAAGAGGCTTAGCTTTTATTATTGCCCTAGCTTTAATTTTGTTAATCTTAATACCTCTTTGGTGAACTAGATAGCCAAGGAAAATCCTAGCCGAAACTTTAAATGCATACTTCAAAGGGTTCATTTTGAGCTTGTGCTCCCTCATTCACTCAAATGACTTTTTGAATTTAGCCAGATGTTCTTCTTCACTTTGGGACTTTACCACCCAATCATCAATGTACACTTACATTAATTTCCCAATCATATTATGGAAGCTACAATTCATTGCTCTATGACATATAGCCCCAACATTTTTTAGGCCAAAAGGCATAACAACCCATTCATAAGCACCAATTAGCCTTGGGAGCCTAAAAGTTGTCTTACTCACATTATTTGGTTATACCCTGAGTGTCCATCCATAATGTTAAGGATCATATTACTATCAGTCGTATCTACCATCATATCAGTAATAGGCATGGGATACTCGTCCTTAGGAATAGTTAAGTTCAAGTTCCTAAAGTCCATATAAATCCTTAACTTTCCATTATTTTTCATCATAGGGACTATGTTGAAGAGCTATTCCACGTACGTGGCCATCCTTACAAAACCAACAATCAAAATTCTTTTTATCTCCTTTTTAACCAATACTTCTACTTCTTTGGATATTCTCCTTATGGGTTGTTTGAATGGGTGAAAACCCTCTTCAATTGGTAAGCAGTGCTTTGCAAAAGTCCAATATAAACCTAGCATCTCAAAATAGTCCTAAGCAAAGCATTCATGTACTCATTGAACAACACAGTTAACTTGGCCTAAAATTTAACATTTAATCTTGTACTAATAATATAGGCCAAAAAAGGTTCTTGGTGACCAAGTCCACTTCTTTTAAGAGGTCCTGAGTCTCAGCTTGTTGATTATCTAATTTCTTAGATGTGAATTTAAGATCTAGCACCTTTAATTGAGTTGTGTGATCATCTCACTCATCTTTATAGATACACTCGGATGATGCTACTGAATTATTCTCTAAGACTAACCTCTCAATCTTCTTAGAGCACTTCTTCATCTTGGTCGACTTAACCATTAGACTATGTGATCAAAAACAACTTTCAATGTTGATTGAGGTTGATCATTTAAGTTTTGATATGAGAACTTTGAGCTAGTTTAACTTTATAACTATTTTGTCCTCGCTTACCCCTTTGACAATGTTTTTGAAATTCACCTCACGCTGATACATGATTGCATCAGCCATGTGAACTACCTCAATGAATGGGTTTAGGTCCCTATGAATCACCTCTGCTTCTCCATTAGACCTTCAAACCCACATCATCTAATATGAGATGCAATGGCATAATTAACGTAAATCCAATCTCTTCCTTATAATAGGTTATAACGACCATCCACATCAACCACGAGGAAACATTCCTTTATGGTATATCTCTCAATCTTCAAGTTTAACTCAATATATATATATATTAGCTAAGGCTTCTCCCTTTGTGAAGTTTCTCATCGATATATTGGCCCTTTTCACTTGATTTTTGGTGAGATCGACCTTCTTTAAAAACCTTATAGGGATAATAGACACCTCGAGTCCATTATCAATGAAAACTTTATTAATGGGCACTGAATTTAATTTGGCCTTAATGTCCAATGGCCGAATGTGATTAGTTTAAGATAGTGGGGGCTATTGCAAAACTATTATAATTGTTTTCTATTCATTTTCATCATCCGAGCTTGGGCAAATATCATCTCCTTTGAGTGTGGTCCTCTACCCTGGTATGGCTAAAAATTTATAGGTAATATGCAAACCATATTTACTTTAGCCTTATCCTTTGAAGTACTTATCGAGCCTTTCTTAGATTGCCCTTCCTCAAGTTTCTTAGGCATCCACAACTTCATTAACCCACATTTATTATGGTGGATCTCTATATCATAAGGCTTAAGCTTATTATCCGGCTTATAAATTTTCTTGCAAAGCTTAAGACTTTCTTTATCTTGTTTTGCCTTAAGCTCTTCAATCTCCTTTTTATGTCAAGCCTTGGCATCCTTTCAGCATTCCTTCAAGCCTTGACCTCTTTCAACTTAGTTTGAAATTGCTACCTTTGCCTCTGAAACCTTATATTTTGATCTTTCTCATCTAGGCTCGCGTAGGTGGCCTGAAGGCAAAACGGTCAAAAACTCCTTTCTTAGGTCTATGATCCTCCCAATGACTAGTTGTATCTATTCAATGTTGCTCTTGGCCATCAGTTGACCTTTTTACTGATGTTACTCCACTTGGGCGGCGCTTGCCCATTTGTCCTTAATATTTCAAACCTTTGGATGCTTGCCTAACCTACCTTCCCATACAACATTAGCATAATAGACATATGGGCACTTATAAGAGTCATACCTCTGTGATGCTTATTGTTCAAGCTTCTTAGGAGATTCACATTTTGCCATTGGTTTGAACTCCGTATGGTAAGTTAGGTAGACTAGCATCTTTGTCTCATGTCTTTGCTCACCAATTGATGCAATGAGCTTCACTTTTTCTACTTGCTTTTTCTCAGTGGCTGAAGTTGTTATAGGTTTCCCTTTATAGGCCAAATGGGTGGTAGGCTTTGCCTTAATCATATGTTTTTCACCCCCTCGCCTTTGACAGCACTAGTTGAACAACCTACATCATTACCTTGGGAAATGACTTAGTCTCTATGAACATTTTATTCTTCCTAAAAACATTATCCTCCCTTTCTCGATGGCCTTTTGAACCATGTTCTTAAAATTGATGCAATTTTTAATCGAACGCCTCCAAACGTTATAGTATTTGCAATAATCCTTCCCATTTTTCTCCTCTAGTGGGGGAATGATATGGCCATTAAAAAGCTTAAGTTACCCATCCTTGACTAAATAATCAAATATTTCATTTGTTTTGGTCAGCCTTGAGTTGTTGAGTTGTGTTGGTAGTAAGGTGGTGGTTGAGCGTTTGGCTGGAAAACACTTTTAGGTGCAAGTATGCTTTCCTAGCCGAGTGACGAGCTGTTAGATGCCTAGGAGTTTAGGAGAATTCCCAATTCAGTATTACCTGGGCTAGTGAGAATTTGCATTGTTCTTAGTTCTCTTTGAGCAAAAGCCTTCTTGAGCTGGAAACCTCAGTTAAGAATCATCTCCAGTATGGTGCTAAGGCCTATCTACCTTCAAGCAAGGTGGTTGATTGATCAAGGTAATTATTCATTTAGTCTAGCCCTATCTGAATGTCCTTTTGGGCGACCTTGTTATCTTCCATCAATGGTCGGATTATCGTGACCATCTAGTTTATCATGTTTGGTATGGTTCTCGACCGCTATTTGGCTAGTGATCTAGGAATAAATGATAATAAATTATTTGTATAATTAATCTTGTATGAATATTACAATATTTATTTACAATCATGGAACAACTGCATATTTTATGTTAATATGTGCATATTTCATTGTGAAAATCTTAATAATTGGTATATTGTGTTATAATTTGTGTGCTACTTATGATATGTTAATTAGATTATTTATATTGTGTTATATTATGATAGGGTAAGACAAGGTTTTGAATTTCTATGGTGCACGTGGGTAATTGGTTTATATATGTATTATATGAAATTCAACCTATTAAGGAATGATCTGGTAAAATATTCGACAATACTTCAAATGTATATGTATATGTGGATTATATGTCTTATATATTTACTTAAAAGTTGGTCTAAATTTTTTTTCATATATATGATGTGGTGAAATTAATTGTTATTTTAGATATATTTGATTTTATTTGTACTTGTAAGTGAGTTATCATTTTTACTTGAACTTTTATCATATGATGTGTTGTTATTATTACTTATTTATTTGTTAGAGTAATATTTGTTATTTTATATAAGCTATATAAGAGGTTAGGATGTTTCATGCCTCATATAATATCTCACTAAACCATAGTTATATTCACTTTTTCATAGCTCAATTTTATAGGTTTTGATTATTATCAAGTATGGTTACTTATTTCTCCAAGTTGAGTTATTGAAGTTGATAAGTGAATTTTCTTTAAGTGTTATTTATATTTGATTATATTAGTTTTTTTTGTCTTTAATAGATTATTCTTTTAGATTTTGAGAGACAAGTGCAATAGTTATTATTTTATCATATGGATTTGAGGTCGCAAATTAATTAATAATCAGTGTACAAAAAATTTATGTAGAATAAATAATTTAAATTAAATTATATAAACTCATTATGATTTACTTTCACTTACTTGAAAATTAATATTTTTTTTGGTTCAATTATATGTGTAGGCTAGTGAAACTGAGGCTACAATCTTGACTTCATGATTGTCATGGACTCTTGCATATTTTAGATAAACTTTCAAAGATCATTTTAGGTGTGCTTATATAACCCAAGGTCTATGTGAATAATTAAAAATACCCTAAACACAAAACTAGTTATTACTAATCATAATTAAACAAAACTGGTTGTTATAAATATTTGATGATCATTGAAAATATTCAATGAAAATTGAAGTAGATTTTAGATGTAGAACTGATAGCCTAAACTGCTTTCTATATGTCATTAAAGATATTTAGCAATCATTGAATTATCTCTACTAGCCTCGAGGATATTTAACAGTCATTAGAACCCATTCTGCATATACTCCTTTCATAATTTCTTTTATAGAGCTCCAAATTACAAACCATTTGATTTTTTGAAAACTAGACTCATAAATATTTCTTTTCATATACAGATCATAATCTAAAGCTTTGCAAATTTATCTATAAATAATTTTTAAATTAATATATTTGCATAATAACTTAAAATCTAGTATGACATTTCTCGATTTAAATACTCATAATTTTCTCTATAGATCTTAAATTTTTGCTCCATTTGATTTTGAAATTAGACATATTCATCTTTTTAATTACACATATTGGCTCTTTTAAGTTTTTCAGAATCATCTTATATATGTTAATTTAAAGTGCACTTTTTTATGAGTTGACTTCATTTAAACCTTAATGGGCATTGATTTATCCAATAGGCATTGATTAAATTATTTCATCAATCATGAAACTTTGATATAGTCATTAAGCCAGTTCAATGGTCATTAGATATACCCATAAGCATTAGATATTTTTTTTTAAAGACTTTTTAATAGGTTGTTATCTATTTTGTTTGTATGTCATTGGTATTTCTATGATTTTCTAAAAGATTATTTTAGTGAGTCCACTTTTTCTTCAATTTAAAGCTTCCCAACTTTTAAAGACGATTTTTATGAATATACTCTTCTTTTTTTCTTAGATATAACTAACATAAACACTTAAAAGAGATGCTAAAACTTCTTAAATGCTTTGTCATATTCAAAATTAATAAAATAAATGACATTGAAGTGTTAGGGAGTGAACAACTCTTTTATTTAAAACTTTCATTTTCCTTAAGTCATTTTTGTTATTTTTCTTTATACATTTCTTTCATTCCTTTTCCTTTTCTTAAAATATTCATTTTCGTAAAAGCATTTTCCCATTAGTAAATTCCTAAACAACCATAAGGAATAAAGAAGGTAAAAACCTCTCTAAATTGCATCTATTATTAAACCTTACATCTTATAAAAGCTTAGTTTGCATTAGACCATAAACTAACACATTCATCCTATTAGTCATTAATTGCATACTATAAAAATTCATTCAAATATTCATTATCTCATAGCTTAGCTCAAATCTTATCAATCCATAACCTATGTAACAGTACTGGAAAACTAGAGACAAAAGATTTCAAAACTTACTCTTTTTTTTACAACTTTAAATAAATCTTTACATTACTCATCCTATAATAATAATAATAATAATAATAATAATAACAACAACAACAACAACAACAATGATAATAATAATAATAATAATAATAATAATAATAATAATAATAATAATAATAATTTTGACTTAATTACATAAATTGACAACCATGAAAAATACAATATGGTACCCAAAAAGCAAATTAGAACTCTTAAGCTAAATTCTACCCTAACTAGAATATCATATATCAACCACAAGCAAAATAACTATGTTGTGGTGGAGTGACTTCAAGAGAACTCAATGAATAGGTATAATTCATTATGCTCATATTATCATGCCCCTTCTCATGCTCATATGCTTTTTCATGATCATTTATTCATATTCATTTCTATTTATAAAGTATATATCATAACATCACGTATACCATATCATCGCCTACAACATTATACTTGAGTTATTATTAACCCCATAAGGTTTTGGTATCTTATTATTTGCTTTGCTTAACTTTAATTTTGAACTTTCTTTTATTTAAATGGTGTCTCCCAAAATCTTAGGAGCATGAGCATGCAAACCTTTGCTCTTTCTCTTGAAAACTTCTAAAGCATAAGGATATTTTATGAGTTTATTATCTTAATATTACTTTTACATTTCATTTTCATATTCTTGTCATCCTTATCTATAAATTAAAGGCATAATAAATCATCTTTCAAGTACGGTAACACATTACATAACAATATTTTTTTACTCTAAAATATATCAGTGCACATGCCTTTTACTTAAAATATGTTTAGCATACTTGACCTATACACTTTAAAACCATGATGCATGAATGTGACATTGCTTAGAGATAAACGAAAACAGAATAAATCATAACCATTCAGCTCACTTAGCTATATCTTTTCCTTAATTCATTTCATTATGCTTCCTCCATACTCTTAGTGGTCCTTAGCTCTATAAAAGTCTAGGTCAAAAAGCATACCACAAATCTTATAAAGCATACAATTGTGTAAGTCATCCACACCATAAAGCTCATGGAGAGTAATTTTCCATTCACTACAGTGTAATATTAAGGTTAAAATCTAAACTCCCACCTTTCACATTCTAGCTACTAACCAATACAATTTTATAATATAAACATTCTAACAACTCAATCATAATTAACCGATTTCGTAAACATGCCATAACTTATATTGATGCCATTCTATATCGTAATTAAAGAGATTAACTTACTCAAACCATCATCAAACTCGAACCATCATCAATATAAGGACATCCAAGAAATTTATGGAATTCACTTTGGGTAGGATCTCAATAACCTAAACAAATCAATTCAAACATAAACAATTCAATCCCATATAACAATCATGCATTAAACTCAATCAATAATAAAAATGAGTAGTCCAAACACCATAGCAATATATAATAATAAAACTATTTAAAATGTATAACCATGCTAATTATTAAAGAAAATGAGAGTGATTCATCAAAATTTTCAAAAGACCCATGAAACTTAAGTTAAGGTTTTGAACCTAAAGGTCACTAATTAAATCCAACATGTATTCCTACTCATTGGAGGTAAAAAAAAAAAAAACTAATAAAAACCAAAATTGGAGCAAAGAATATTAATTTATCCTTTTCTTCAAATAACACTAAGCTCACTTATGTAATTTATACCATAATTTCTACCTTAATCTATTCTTAAACAATCAAAAATTAAAATAAAAATATAAACTTACTTGATTGAAGTCATATTTGAAGGATTCAAGCTGTATGCTTATGTAGAGAAAGAGAAATCTTATTGATTTCCTTTTTGCTTCACCACCATAGATAATCTCTAAATCAAGATTTTGAAAAGTGTTTTTATGTTAGTTCATGTTTTCTTAAGCATTCTTATATATTGGAGAAGGTTTGGGGTTTTAGAATTAAGAAAAGGAAAAGCCAAAGAGTTACAAAGGAAAGAAAATGAAACTTTTTTCATGTGAAGGTCTATTTATAGACCTAATGAGGTTCAACAGTTGAACCTTACTTTTGGTAGCTAAACTTCCATCTCTAAAGTTCTTTTGAATTAATGATGGTCAAAACTCAATGTTCAAATACTGATTTTTCATTTTCTCACACTTATGAATTCTTACTTCAAATAAGATTTAACACAGAGGTGAGATTTTGTTTGGTCCAATTTATTTACTTTAGTTTTTATTAAAACTAAATCAATTAAATTTTGTATTTTTAAAATTGAACCTCATAAAAATTTTTTTAAAAATAATAAATTAAAGTTATATACTTACGAATCAAAATAAGTCAGATTTATAAGATTTTAAATTGGTTTAATTTAATTTGATCAAAATCATAGACATTTTAAGTTGGTTCAATTCAAACTTTTATAATTTAATTTGATTTTGTTGGTTCAATTCAAACTTTTATAAGTTAATTTGATTTTTAGTAAATTTAATTCATTCATTTTTATATAAAATTCAAATCGAAAATTAAAAATAATAGTTTAAATTTAAAAGTGAACCAAATCAAATTATAGTAAAAAAATCAAATTGACTCGATTAAATAATATTGATTTATATGATTTCAATAAGTTTATACTCGTTGCTATTCTAACATAAGGAATAACTTTGAAGGCCACAAGTTTAGGAATCTTTATAAGTTAAGTGCTAGAGTGGTTGGTTTTGAAAAGTTGTTGTAGGAGGCTGAACAAAAGAAGGCGGCCTCCAAGGGAACTTACTACAAGGATAAATATGTAGTAGCTTTTAAATATGATAGTTCAACCTCATATGAGGAAGTAAATATAGTTGAGTTGGTGTCAGACAAGGAGTACGAGTTCCCAACATTAGCTAATCCCAAGCCATAGAAGAAGGAAAAGACTAAGCAAAAAGCTAGGTAGATTGTTAAAAAGGTATTAACTTGACTTAACTAAAATAGATTAGATATTTGATTACCTAGTGAAGGATGAGCAACTCAAACTTTTAAATGACCATATCATTCCCCTATTGAAAGAAAGGAAAGGACAAGATTATTGCAAGTACTATAATGCATGGTGACATTCGATCAAGAATTGTATAAAATTTAAGAATGTGATTCAGAAGGCCATTAACAAAAGCAAGATTGTATTTCATTAAAAAAACAAAGCTCTTACGGAGATTGAACCATTCCCGAATGTAACTATTTTTTGTCACCCAACCTATACTACCTAAGGCTAAAAGGAAAAAGCCAGTGATCGAGGAAAAACCTATGTCTCGTTTGCCTAAAGAGAAAGGACCTAAAGCGATAATACTAATTTACCCTCATTGTCATACTGAGTTCAAACTAGTGGCAAGAAATGAGTCCTCCAAGAGAGAAGTAGTGCATCGAGGGCAACAAAGGTATGATTCATAAAGGCACCCTTGTATTTTTTATTCTTAGGCTGTAAGAAACATGTGGTTAGGCAAACACCTTGAGAAAAGAAATACTAAAAGGCAGATGAGCAACAATTGCTCAAGTGGCTCAAGACTAATAAAAAGACAAGTGATTAAGGTCGATCAATCAAAACCAAAAGGGTGAAGATAGGCCAAAGAAGACCTTTGGACCAAACCTAATGACCATAGACTGTTTTCAGGAGCAAAGTCCCAAAAAGGGTGTTTTCAGGCTAATTAATTATCATGGTCATTGAATTATGACTAAATTTTATTGTGATCATAAAAAAATAATTTTGTTTAATTGAATCACTAAATTTTGATTTTTATTCTATTATGGTGTATTAGATAAATTTTTTTTTTATGATTTTTAACTCTAAATTGATTTTTTTACTTTGGATTTATTATCATAACTCATAAAAATAGAAATTTAAAATTTTCTTGTAAATGAAAATTTAAAACAATTTAACAATGAAATAAAAATCATAAGAAAAATATACTAATAAATCACAATAGAATAAAAATTAAAGTTTAGTGATTAAATTAAGCAAAATCGATCTTTAATGACTATATTAAAAATTTGAACATAATTTAGTAACTATTGAAATAAATTACCTAGTGTTTTCCATTGTCTTGCCTTTAGGTGACCAACATGGACTCAAATGACTAAGGCTCAGAAAAGAAGGTTTCAAAGGCAAAGACAGTAGTTTCAAGCTGAGCTAAAGGAGGTCAAGGCTCATAAGAGTGCTGAAAAGAAAATCAAAGCTCGTCATGATAGAGAGATTAAAGAGCTTAGGGCCAAAACAAGAGAAGAAAATACTTAGGCTATACAAGAAGTATATAAGTCAAATAACTAGCCCAAGTCATATGATGTTGAGATTCACCATAACAAGTATGGATCAATGAAAGTTTGAGTGCCCAAAAAAGCCAAATGAAGGGTAGTCCAAGGAGGGATCTCTTAGCATTTTGTGAGAGAAGGCCAATGTGAATATGGTCTGCCTTTTTTCTTGCAGAATTTTTGGCCAGACCTGAGTAAAGGACCACACTTAAAGGAGACATGATTTACCTAAACTTGAATGATGAAACTGACGATAATGTGGCTATAGTAACTTTACAATAGCCCTATTTGTCTTAGACTAATCACATTCAACCATTATATATAAAATCTGAATTGAATTGTGTCCCAATCAATAAAGTCTTCGTGGATAATGGGTTAGGGGTGTCCATCATACCCACTAAATTCTTAAAAAAATTGGCCTCATAAAAGATCAAATAAAAAAGGCTAATATGCATGTGCTAGACTTTATTATAGGGAGACATTGGTTGATGGTTATATAGAGATGGACTTAAAGATACCATAAAAGAATGCTTCTTTATGGTAGATATTGATAATAGCTATAATTTATTACTGGGTAGAGATTGGATACACGTTAATTGTGTCATCACATCAACTTTGCATTAGATGATATGGGTGTGGAGACCTAATGGTGAAGTAGAAGTTATTCATGGGGACCCTAACCCATTTGCTAAAGTAATTCTTTTGCCTGATGTGGAAATGTATCAAAACAAGGTGAATTTAAAAAATATAGTCAATAGGGCAATCTAAGACCAAATTGTGATGAATCTTGATCAACTCAGGATCCTAATGTCTAACCTTGAATGGCTAGCCTTAGTTAACATTAAAAGATATTCCTTGGATGGTAAATTTGATAGCGAAGTTAGTTAAGATGAAGGAGTGCTTTAATAAAATCAAAAGGTATATCTTAGAGCACAACTCAGTTGCCTCGGTTGAATACATGTACGAAGATGAAATTGATGATCATACGACCCATTACGGGTGTTCGATCTCAAAATTGCATCGAAAAACCTAGACAATGAATAGGCCAAGGCCCAAGACACCTTGAAAGAAATAAACTTAGGCATTGAAGGTTCGCCTCACCAAATATTCATCAGTGTGAAGTTAAATGTCAAGTTTAAAACTGATAGCATTGCTCAAGGAATACAAGGATTACTTGACTTGGGATTATTCAGAAATGCCAAGCTTAGATTGGGCACTTGTGGAGCATCATTTACCCATCAAAGAAGGGTTTCGCCTATTTAAACGACCTATGAGGAGAATGTCCAAGGAAGTAGAAGAGTTGGTTAGGAAGGAGGTAAAAAGGCTCTTGACCGCTGGTTTTATACGGATGACCACACGTATGGAATGGCTTTTTAATGTTTTTCCTATCATCAAAAAGACTGAAATATGTAGATTTCAAAAACTTGAACCTGGCCAAGCCCAAGGATGAATACCTCATATCCATTGATGACATGATGGTAGATGCAACAACATGCAACATGATTCTTAGCTTAGTGAATAGGAATTCTAGATACAATCAAATAAGAATCGTTAAAGAAGATGTGAGTACAATAACCTTTAAAAGGGGATGAATTGCATCTTTCATGATATGATTAGAAAGTTCATGGAAGTTTATATTGATGATGCGGTGGTGAAGTCCTATAGTGACGAAGAACACTTAGTCGAATTTAAAAAGTCATTTGAGAGAATAAGGGAGCACAAGCTGATAGTGAACACTTTGAAGTGTGCATTTAGAGTTTCAGCTAAGAATTTTCTTAGCTTTCTGGTTCATCAATAGGGCATTGAGATTAAGAGGAATAAGGCCAAGGCCATTATAAAAGCAAAGCCTCCCTCTATTAAGAAAAAGCTATATAGATTGATTAGCCAAATCTATTTATTTGAATAGGTTTACATCTAATATTGCTACGTGATGGAGTATTTAGGGGCCTTTGCTTAAGCTTAAAGATTGAGAAGAGTTTGTCTAGAATGAGGAGCATCAGAAGGTATTTGATGAGATCAAGAAATACTTAACTAGGCCCCCTATCATGACTCCACCTAAATTGACTATTCTTTTATTATTATATCTTTTAGCCAGTGAGGTCTCAAATCGTTTACATGCTAGCTAAAGAGCAAGATTGAGTTAAGAGATCTGTGTACTACTTGAGTAAAGTGTTCACTCTTATGGAATAGAGATATTTGATCATAGAGAAGTTATGCTTGTCATTATACTTTGCTTGCATAAAACTATGGTACTACATGCTTTTAGCAATATTCTTAGTTTTATATAAAATAGATATTCTCAAGTACATTATTTCTTGGCTGTTTTTGAGAAATAAAATGGGAAAGTGGGTTGTTGCTTATTCAGAGTTTACTTTGTAATATGTTCTACAAAAAGTAGTAAAGGGCTAAACATTGGCTAATTTCTTAGTTGATCATCCTTATTTAGACACCGTAGAGGAACCCACGACTGAGATTGGGTGTGTTGAGCATTAACCTTGGTGAGTCAAGAATAATGAATTTGACTAAAAAATGTATTATTTTGCAATCATTAGAAGGCCTCATGAATGAGTTATCTTTGGTGCTTGATTTTCCTTGTACTAATATGAGGCTTTAATCATTGCTCTAGAGATATTGGCTAAACTGCGGCAAAGTTCATGGAGGTAAAGGGAAATTCTTTGTTGGTAGTAAACTAAATGAATAGTATATATAAGTGTGAGTCACCCAGCCTCATTGCTTATTGTAACAAAGCCAGACATTTGCTCCAAGGATTTCAATAATCTCATCTTGAGTTTATTGAACGAAACAGTAATTAAAAAGCTAATGAGTTAGGTTAGATTGCCAGTGGCTTTCAATAAAGGTATCAAATGATCTCAATATGGTGTCGCTTAGAGTCAATGATATGTGGAAAGTCATTAATGGAATAAGCCAGTCAATGGGTAGAGATATGTAGTCTCAACTTTACTATAAATTGGAAGGGTGAGATCAATTCATATTTAAAGGGTCCTAGTGCTTTGGCCTATCTACATATACAACATCGAGCGATAAAATTTTACTATCTTCATAGGGAGATCTATCGTCGTTATGTAGATGGTGAGGTCATGCCTTGTATAGGGCTAAAACAAGCTATGTTGGTGATGGTCGAGGTGCATAAAACAATAACGAGCTCACATCAGTATGGGCAAATGATGAAAAAGCTCTAGATCAAGTACTAGTACTATTGCCAACTATGGAGAAAGATTACTTTGATTATGTTATGGGATGTTAGACGTGTAAAAAACATGGTCAATCCAACATCTCCCAATCAAAAAGCTTCACTTAGTGACTAAACCTTGGTCATTTAGGGGTTGGACGATAGACATGAATGGAAAAGTTTTTCCTACCATCCGTAAACTAACATGTCTTCATAATTATGGTTGTTAACTATTTTTCTAAATTGGTAGAAGCCATATTGCTCAAGGTGGCCAACCAAGCCTCAATCATCAAATTCTTTAAAGAAAACATCCTTCATAGGCATGGCTTGCCAGAATCCATCACCATAGAGCAAGACATTATTTTCATTAGGGAGGACATCTAACATTTTTACCAAGAACATGGTGTACAATTGTTGCACTCAACACCTTACTGCACTTAAGCTAATGGGCAAACATAAGTGATGAATAAGGTAATTAAGCTAGATATTTAGAAGATGGTGGAAGGTAACCCCAGGATTTGGCATGAGTTGTTATTCGAGACCCTTTAGGCGATACAAACCACTATTAAAATAGCTATAAGGATAACTCCATTTCAACTAGTCTATGGACATGAGGCTATGATCCTAATTAAGTTGACAGTTCACTTAATCAAAAGAATTCATTAAGATAAATTAATGGTGAATGAGTATAATTCCACCATGCTAGGGAAATTGAAACCTTGGATGAGTTAGATTAAAAGCTCTTAATCATTTCTAGGTCCAAAAGAAAAAGTTGAATAAGCATATAATAAATGTCTAAAGCCAATGAGCTTTAATAAAGGTGATTTGGTATGGAAGGCTGCTCTTCCAATAGGGCAAAAGGACTACACACTTGAAAAATGGTGTCCAAATTGGGATGACTCCTTTGTTATTACAAACATTATAAGTAATATAGCATATCGCTTAGTAGATCAAGACAGTGAGGTTCAAGACCACGCAATCAATGCTAGATTTCTCAAGAAGTATCGACCATCAATGTGGGAAAAAGTGGATAACTCAGTATTCAAAGGAGTGAGAAACTTGAAAAGTTCAATCTTTTTGGCTGCTTGTAGTTAAGTTTGGTTTCTATTGACTAAATGAATTTAAATTATTAGCCATTCATTTAAATGAACTTGCATTTTGACCAAGATGTCATTAGTCAATAGTATCATTCGACCTAAGTATTTACTTACTAATATATTTTATTGGTCAATATGAGCTTTTATCTGATTAATGATTCTTATGTTTCAGCTCAAGTGCTTACTTATTAATAAACATTATTCATTGGCCAAAGTTAGCATATTCATGTGTTTATGTTATAATACTTATTTCATTCATATAATGCATTAGCCAAAATATATATAGGTGTTGAGCGAGCATAAGTTTTGGTTTGACATTAACCAGACAATTACATACCAATTAAAATATTCAATATTCACCAAAGATTAAAAGACAAGGATGCCTTTATGAAAGAAGCATTTTAAAACAAAACATTAGAGTAAAATTGTTCAAATATGAGGGGCACTTAGTTAAAAAAAAATACATCAAAAGGGAATGATTACAATGTTAAAATTTAAAATGAAATTTCCAGTCATCTGGGGTTATAAATTGATGGTCGAGTATCGCTTAAGGACACAATTAAGTATCCCTGAAAATTGTCTAACGATTTTAATTCAGAATTCTCTAGGACGAAGGGACTATAATATATCTCAGGTGTGAGTTGATGTGCAAACTTCATCTAAGAGGTATAGAGTTTGGTTTTAAATGGTCCACTTGTATAACAAGGATTGTTATAATATTCTTAGGCACAAAGATTTTTGGCTTCTAGAGGTATGATCCGTTGGTTGAGAATCACCTAAGAGCTAGGGGTAACTGGATGAAATGAATTATTCTTGGGCAAATGAAGCCTCATGGATTGCAACTCTATAATTTACTTATGAGATTATAAAATTGTAAGGGGCAATATTTACACTCGCTCTCATTTTGACATGGTTTTAGGCTTGGGCTTTGCTTAATGAAATAAATCCCTGGGAGATCTTTCCCATCATCACTTATCAGAATCATTTGGGCCTAAACCCAACTTAAATAGGCTTTAGAATGGATTTGGGCTTCATCTAAGATTAATGAGCCTTTAAAATTTAAGATATATTTTGGCTTTAAAACTTAGGATTGATTTGTAATTATAGTAGATAATACTTGTTTATATCCATAACCCTATTATTGACTTCATATTCTATTAGAACTCTTGTATGCTACTACATATGAGAATAGGAGTTTCGAATTTCACACACAAAAACACAATATTATTCTCCAAATTTCTTTGCTTTTCTTTCTTTTCTCTTGATTTTTGTCTTTGGTTGACGGTGTTTATGCCTAAATACCACTTGAGTTTAAGGTAAAGTGTATATATTCATACCTTTGATTGATAACTTTTGCCTACGTATCACACCCAATTAACTCAAGTTAATTGTTTATTATTTGAGATTTTTGATACTAGCAATATTTAGCAACAAAACTCAAATTATTAAATTTGCTCTAGAGTTTTTGGGGGTAACAACACCCCTCTCCTAAATAAAGTATTAATAATTTTTTATTTTAAAAAAATTTCCCTCGCACATAAAAAGTAGTTGAAGTAGTGAAAGTTCGCAAATTATATGTGGACTTCGGACCATAAAGTTTGGTGGTCTAGGTGTCCAAAATCCAAAATCTTTTTGCGTTCTTATTATTTGTCCCGTAAGTGCATTAATTTCCTTTTTTTTTAAAAAAAATCTTGTTTCTGTTTTTTCTTTTTTAATAAATGAGATTTTTATTTCTACAAAAATCAATTTATATACATATAATTTGTTTAAGCTAAAGAATATTTATTTTATGTCACATATAATATCAAAATATACATTAAAAATTATAAAAAATAATATAATAATAAGAAAAATATAATTGTATTAAAGTTTTCAATTAAAAATAAACTAATACAATAATTTATCATTAATTATAATATATTTTATATTTAGGATATAAATTCTATAGTGTTTATCACTTTTAATATTCCAAGAAAGGTTGACAATTCCAAAATATTTAACTATAAGTCATCAAAATGTATATTTATTACTTTGTAAGTAAATAATCATTAACTATTTACTTAATGCTTATTAATTGTAGTCTTTTATGTTCATCATTTTTATTGAATAATCATATGTCATCTTTTATTTTCATCATTTTATTCATATTTATTGATTATTATATAAATGTTCATTATATATATGAACAATATTCATCATCTATATTATTCATGTTCATTTTTTTCATGTAATCTAGTACATGTTTTAATTTATTCAGTAAAAATATATAACTTTATTTTTCCACAAAACTTGATTTTCATTGTTTTGTACTTGATATTTTTTATTATTCCTTCAATTATAATTTTTTTAGTGTAAAACTTCTATGATTATTTATTCTCTACTGTAAAATTTTGAAATTGTTATACATTCTGATTTTTTTTATTCGTTTTATTCATATTCATTGATTATTGTAGAAATGTTCATTATTTATATGGATAATGCTTATCATGTATAGTATTCACATTCATTACTTTTTTCATGTAATATTGTACATAATTTTATTTGTTTACTGAAAATATATAACTTTCTTTTTTAGAAATAAAAATAAAAAATAAAAAATACTTAATTTTTAAATAAAAATAAAACTTTTAAAATTTGAATTAAATTAAAGTAAGTAGTAATAGAAAATTTGAATATACTTAACTGAATATTAAATCAATTTATTTAAATTAAAATAATAAAGTTAAAAAAAAAAATATAAAAAAATATAGTGCGTTTTCTATCTTGTATGTGCGTATTTTTGATACACTGAATCACGATGCTATTTGTTCCGAGTGCACCACTCGAAGTTGCAGTCGTGCAGACGTCCAGTCAATTTTAATGGGTTAATCTAATATATTTGGGCCGCGGTCCGTAATTTTTTTTGGGTCTAGAAGTTTAAAATGCCGCTAACACCGTCCACAGCTTACGCTCCTTTTTTTTCTCTGTAAACCACTCCTCAGCTATACAATCCCCTCGAATTCTGGCGACCTTTCCCTTTTCTGCTCTTCTTTTTATTTTACTTCCTTCTTTACACCACAGCGTTGAACTATCGAATTTAATAGACTGTTGTTAGAGTTCTTGAAGCTTTAGATATGACGAAAGACGGACCCAATTGGGAAGGATTGCTAAAATGGAGCCTAGCCCACTCTGATGGGACCCGACCCACTCGCAATCTCAGGTAATAATCCGTGTTTGTCATTTGTATAGTGAATTTGTAATAATGGATATAAAGTATTTCTTGAAAAGTTTGTTTGTTTGTTTTTTCTTTTTTTAATGGGTGTTTAATTGAATGTGGTTGTATGTGATAGTGAGGAGGATCGGAGATGGTTCATGGAAGCTATGCAATCGAGTAGTGTTGATGTGATTAAGCGCATGAAAGAGATAACTCTTGTGATGCAAGCACCAGAAGAAGTTTTGGAGGCTCAAGGAGTTACTCCTGCTGATATTGAAGGTACTGAACTCTCATGTTCATAAGTCAATCTTGGGTCTTTTGAGTAGTCTTGTTTGTTGTTTTCTAAAAATATATATTGACTTCTAGCAAGTATGAATGATAAAAAGGCATTCCTTTAGCTGTTTTGTGCACTGGTTCTTGTTTACTTGTATTGGGTATTGATTGCTTTTTGAACTTTTGCTTTTTTACAGATATGCTGGATGAACTGCAAGAGCATGTTGAGTCTAT
Source organism: Omphalea diandra (assembly GCA_949677035.1). Taxonomy (NCBI): domain Eukaryota; kingdom Viridiplantae; phylum Streptophyta; class Magnoliopsida; order Malpighiales; family Euphorbiaceae; genus Omphalea; species Omphalea diandra. The sequence goes on along the minus strand of CATIWR010133118.1, from coordinate 20,013 downwards.
TGACATGGCCAACGGTGAGCTTTCTGGTTTCTATTGCTGTTTTTGGTGTTGTAATGTTTATTGCAGTTCAGAATCTTGCAGTGTCATGTTGTTTTTAATACATTCTTTTATCATAGAAATAGGACATTGATGTCCTGGTGAAAGAATTCTTTGCTTTTAACATGATGCTTATGTTTTTACCTAGCATTCAGTGCTCATCACTTAATTACTGATTCTATTCATTTCACTTCACTAAAATAAGAGTTATTGTTAATCTTTTGGCAAATTATGCTTGTGTTATAGATCTTCATTCAATTGGTGGGTTGGTCCCTCTCCTTGGTTATCTAAAGAACTCCCATGCCAATATTAGGGCCAAGGCAGCTGAGGTTGTAACCACCATTGTTCAGAATAATCCCCAGAGCCAGCAATTGGTTATGGAAGCAAAAGGCCTGGAACACCTTATTTCTAATTTCACATCAGACCCAGATGTGACTGTTCGAACTAAAGCACTTGGTGCAATTGCTTGTAAGTGTTGCTTTTAGTTGTTATCAACTTTTGACATCTTGTGTCGTGGTTGCATTTGAATCCCTGGAAAGATATTCATGTGAGAAATATTGTTGGTGATTTTCAGCTCTAATTCGGCACAATAAGCCTGGCATTGCTGCATTTCGTCTGGCAAATGGATATGCGGGCCTGAGAGATGCTTTGAGTTCAGATAGCGTGAGATTCCAAAGGTATTCCTGAAATAATATTTAGCCATGTGGCATTAACTTTTTTGTGGGTGAAAATTTTATAGTTATTATTATTGTTAAAAAAATAGAAAAGAAAAATTTATTGCTTGACTGAATGGATCTTTCTGAGTTAAACAAATGAAAGCCTAACTGATGCTGATGGTCTAGTTGATGTGCTGTCATTAACTGTTATCAATTGAATTAATTTTCTGATAAAAGAACCACTTATTTCAGGAAAGCTCTCAATTTGATACATTACTTGCTACATGAGAATAGTTCAGATTGCAGCATAGTGAGTGAGCTAGGTTTCCCTCGCATATTGTTGCACCTTGCGTCAAGTGAAGATGTAGAGGTACGAGAGGCTTCCCTTCAGGGTCTTCTTGAGCTTGTTAAAGACAGGACAGATGGGAATGGTGGCAGATTAAGTGATGATGAGAAATTGAAGCATCTGCTTGAAGAACGAATCAAGGGTATCAGCTTGATGTCTCCTGAAGATCTTGGGGCAGCCAGAGAGGAGAGGCATCTGGTGGACTCTCTCTGGAATGCCTGCTACAATGAACCATCATCTCTACATGAGAAGGGGCTTCTTTATCTCCCTGGAGAAGATTCATTGCCACCTGATGTTGTCAGCAAACATTTCGAACCTCCTCTTAGAGCCTGGGCTGCAAATCCTGCTGCTGGTAATAATTCCAAAACTGAAAAGAAACAAACTCCTTTATTATTAGGATCGGGTCCTCCAACAGAGGCTGTCAATGCCCAAGGAACTTCAAGTTCTGAAGTCAATATTGATGAGCAGACGAGTGATCCAAAATAAAGCCCTATTTCACCTGTGGTTGTCTTTATGCCTGATAAACTAGGTCATTTGCTTCCGTGTTATTTTGTAATGGATCATACATAGATTTTGAACTGGCTTCTATATTTTGGGCCTCTTTTCTGAAATTCACAAATCGTGCACTTATGTTTTTCATATTGGGTTTCCAAGTGTCCTCATATATTTCATATGCATGAAACAAAGTATTTTTCGTCCTACTCATAATTAGAAGATTAATTGTTGAATGATTTGGCATAAATTCTGGATTCACTCCTGTGTAAACAATCAAATTTCTCTATAATTTATGTATCATTGCTTGACCTACTTGAGTCTGTTGTGGCGTCTAGGGGAAAGAGATGTTATACTGCTCTCTCTTTTAGTCACGCATCTCCAAAGCTGGATTTGGATAGTAAATTTGCGTTATTTTTTATTCTATTTTCACTGCTCTGGAGTAATTTTCAATGTGGTTAGTAGCTTGTTCTACATTATTGCTATTATACATGTCAGATGAGCATGATTTACTGCAATTGAGAGGAACAGTACTTGTGGCTATCCATGTGTTATGCCTCCAAATTGGCCAGGCTTCTGGATTTCAGCTGGCCAATGACTAGGTGACCTTGGATTTTAGTTTAGTTTTATGAAGAATGCTTTTTTCTTTCTAATTATAAGTTAAAACACAACTGCCAAAAACATCACATATCAAATATAAAACAGTCTTTGTATCGATTTAAATCATCCTCTATTCGTCACTGACATCTAATTCACATATAAATAGACTAAAAAGGAAAGAAAATAAATGACAACTAATAACATAAATCCATATTTTACTAGAGAGCATTCTGTTGGCAGTAATTCTTGGATTTTGCCTCATTTTGGGGGGCAGAAAGTAATAACATACCGCGAAGCCCTGCATTTGTTGAGGCTGGTAGAGTCATCAAAAGCATAACTGTAAGCTTTTGGACATATAGCCTTAAATAGATGGGCAAAAAGGGTAGGCTTGCAAGTCTTTGGATTAGAGTAGTCCCCTGTGCAGCAATACTTAGCGGATTGCATAGCCAAACAAGCACTCTTACACCCCACAATTTTCCCACCAATTTTCACTTCCAAAGCCGATGGACAACAAATGTTGACATCAACATCACATGATGCTACACCGCATCCAATCCCACCACCAACTGGTGCCATCGAAACAGGTAAGTTGAACCCATCGACCAGACTAACATCATAGAAGTGCAATGGAGAAAAAGATGTTCCAAGAGTCATCTCCACCACGGTTGCTGGTGGTGCACCACCAGTACCTTGACATTTAAGTGAGCCAGAGCAATCTCCTGTGTCACATGATCCTTTACCATTGCTGTCAAAGGAACATCCTTGTCTGCCCCATAGCCTTCCTGACCACTTCTGTGGTAAATCAAGGACTACTTCCTCTCCGCTGCCAAGATGGAATCCGCCGTCTTTCAAGGTGGGGTGACCTGCGCCTCCAAGAATTCCAGGCCATATGCTTTCATTGCAGTTGTTCACGATAATGAGTTGTTCCCCATCTGCAGCCAACAACAGTTCAAAATCAGTTATCAACGAGCATAACATGCAAGTAATATATACTATAATATAATAAGAACTTAAAGGAAGATAAGTACTTGTTGAAGAGAAAGAGGCCAAAAGGAAGATAAGAAGAGAAAAAATAAGAGAACAAGAATAAGCTTGTAGCGGCATTTTCTGTTTCTGAATTTTTGGAGCTAATTCAGATCAGGAGATGAATGTTATAGGTTGAATATGCAGTAGCAAGGGGCGTCCGTTTGAAGTGTGTGTGTTTGTGGGTGCGTGCATGAGAGAGAGGTTCCAAATATAGCGGCACAAAGGAAGGGGAAGCACTAAGCTTGTTAAGTGAAAACGGCTAGGTAGTGACCCCTCCTCTGACTTGCTTTTCCTTTCTCTGGTCTCTTTTCATTTTCTCTTTGACGAGAAAGAGTATATATGCATTGCTTGGAGTTGGGGTTTCTTTTTCTATATCACTAATTTTGTCATACTAAAAGCAAAAGATATTTGATTCATTGTTGTAAGATAGGAAAAGTTCTTGTCTGTGTTGAGCTTGTATTTCATTTACTCCAATAAAATCTTCTTTGGTTTGTTTGAAACCACCCCTAGCTATATAATATTTGAATTTTAGTGTTTGCAAAAGATTTATGATATATGACTTATCATTTTATTAGAAAGGATGGTTTGATTCTTTTTTTTTTTTTAAAAAAAAGAAGGTGACCTGATTCTTTCAAAAAAAGAAAAAAAGAAAAAGAAGAAGATGATCTGATAGAGGAATATTGTTATGGTGGGGTTATTTGTGCACTTATCTGTTACTAATTTATACGTAAAGCTTCATCCCACCTTAACAATCATTTAGCATTTAGAGTGCGTTTAACTTTTTTCTTAATAAAAAAAATATAGAATTCTTTTATTTAATGTTTCTTTTTTTTGCATTTTTGACTCAATTTTTATATTATTTATTTTATTTTCTCTATTTATAAATTTTTTAATATCTAAATATAGCCTTGATTGTAATAGTAAATATATTATACTGTATCTGGCTTCAATTTTTCAAACACAAAAATTTCTTTATTGTCTATTTATTTTTGTAATATTTCATTTATTTTTAGATTTATTTGACCCAATTTTATATTTTAACAAAAAAAAAATCAAACAAAATTCAAAGAGCTATGTTATTGTTCATATAACTTTGAAGCTCTACTAATTTTACTTTTATTAATTACACTTCACATTAAATGGTTTACAATTTTTGTAGTTACGAATTTCTTGATTACTTGAAATACCAAGTTATCTTATTTAGATTAGCCATTCCTTCTAGTATTTGTATATTTATGCTACATAATTAAGATATTTATCTTTCAAGTAAAACTAAAAATATAAATATTTAAGATAATTAAGATATTTATCTTTCAAGTAAAACTATAGATATAAATATTTATCATACATTATTCAATTAACTGGTTGTTTATACTTTCAAACTTTCAATATTTTTTTTTTGCCATATATGCATGACTTTTATCTATTAAGTAAAATTAAAGTAAAAAAAATAAATTAAATATTTGATATTTATGGTGAAAGAGCATTTATCAAAAGTAATATCTCTCTTTATTATATTAATCTCTTAGAGGAATGTACTTCTAAAAATAATTTTGAACATATTGATAACAATCTTTTTCTTTAAATTTTGAGTATCATATATATATTTTTTAAGGGAAAGAACGATTAAAACATATAATATTCTTTTTTTGAAGCTTCTGTTATTATTTTAGTTTTTAAATTTCTTTTGTTCTATTTTCATGATATCTTTTTTCAAATACAGATTGTTGGTTAGTTTGTAAGTGATATATAATTATTATAAATTAGACAAAATTGTCAAAAAGTTTATAAATTTGTCTAAATTTACCAAAATTTAAAGAATTGGACATAATGATCAAAATGCGCAAAGCTTTGAATTTTTTAACCAATAGGTTAATTTAAAATATAAATATAATTATTTTATATTCTAATGATATTAATTGTTATGATCGTGTGTCATGTTTTTTTATGTTGTACGATGGAAAAGAGTGTTGCACGGAGTGACAAATGAGGCAACCCAAGAGGGTGAGAAGGTGAATTGAGTTGTAAATAAACACAAACACAACAAAAGCAAACACATAAATCAAACACTGAGATTTTTATGGTAGTTTGGTAATGTACCTACTCCATTGTCCAAGTTTTCACTTAGGCCTTTCTATTGCTTTTTTAGGATTAGGAACAACCTTTACTTTTTTAAGACTCAAAGACAATCTTCCCTTTTATAGGCTCAAGGACAAACTCCTTTTATAGGCTCAAGGACAACCTTTTCCTTGGTATTTTTCTAGGTACAATACCAACCTTTACAACCACTGGCAAGGGTATATCCAAAAAGTGTCAATGCCTCTCAAATTAGGCATTAAATACACTATTAGTGCTCAAGAAAACCTACTCTCAAAAACAGTAATAACATAATCTCACTTTACCCACAATACAAGCAACACCCAAAAAGGTTTGCACAAAAACTTATTAAAAATTCTCTAAATGGTTACAAGTATTCTTCAAGGTCTCTTACTTTTTTTTTTTTGTCTTAAAAGATGTTCATATATAGTCAAACTCCAAAATTAGCCATTGGAATAGTTGATGTTAAGTTTGACAGCTTTTTTACAAAACTAGATGTTAGAGAAGACAACACTCATTGTTCTTCATCAACCCACTGAACTTGTAATGGTTACTTCCAACGCCTGTTGGTCATCATTCAATACCTATTAGCTTTGACAACAATGCCTGTTAGAGCACAAATAATGCATGTTGTTCATTTCCAGAAAGCTTGAACTTGGTGCTTTATTTTTCAAACTTTGCACAATTGTTTTCCACGCCTATTGATCATTTTGTAATGTCCATTGGAAACTCCTTCAGAGCTTGTTGAGAAGGGCCAATGCCTGTTTCGAGTTCCATAAACTTTAGCTTAATCTTAGACACTTTTTCAATGCCTGTTGCGAATATTCAATGCCTATTGTTGGGCTAGATCAACGCCCATTATAAAACTTCAACGCCCATGGTGAGGTCCAACACAGCTCAACTTGGAGTAGTTCTCTAATGCCTGTTGCAAGGGGACAATACCCGTTATGAGGTCCAAAAAACTTTGGCAATTTGTAGTATCTAATTGATGACCACTATTCATCCTTCAGTGCCCGTTGAATGGTCCAATGCCTATTGGGAGATGTTCAATGCTCGTTGAACTTGCAAAATGCCCATTGCACTTGTTTTGGCCCTTAATGTTCAATGGCTCTTAGTGTCACATGTTCTCCAAACATTCTCCCCTTAGCATTCACAATAATCTCCCTCTTTAACGTTCGTCGTGTCTATTCAAATCATCCAAAAACATTAGAACCTCTCTTGGTTTTATTATTATTTTGTTATCATTTAAAACACATCATTCAAAGTAAAAGAGTGAGTCTAATGCTTTGAGGTCACATGTTCTCCAAGCATTGTCCCCCTAACATTCACAATAATCTACCCTTTTTTAAATGATGACAAAACCATGATGCTTTGATACCAAAAATATAAAACTTAAACACACAGAGGATGTCAAATGTTAAAACACAAAACTTCAAAGAAGATACCAAATAAAATACGTACCAATCAAAATATCCATACAAGTTTGGATACCAATATACCACATATGATACTAAATGTTGGATGTTAAAAATATAAATGATACCAAGTGTTATTCTATGCAGATAAGTGATACCAAACAAGTCAATCAAATCATCCAATCAAAGCATCTAAAACTTGTCCCCCCTTTTTTGTCATCATGACAAAAGAAATACAAAAATTCTCCCTTTAAAATATAGACCAACTTCACCAAAAACAAAACAAACATGATGATACTAAAAATACAGATCAAATAGAGAATTAAAACTCTCCCTATCTATATGCTTCCTTTTAACAGATCTCCCAAGGTATTCAAACACAAATTAAGTTGACATAACTTGGGGTTCATGTTCTCTTTATGTGTTGAGGAAAGCAAGAAAAAAAGGATAGTTACTGGAGATTCCTAAAAAATAATCTAAGATAATATCAATGATGGTTCAAAATTCAAATTCTCCCTCAACAAAAACATGTTAAACAAAACAAAAGGAGGGATAAAGATACATTATAGTTAATGATACCAATTGTTGTGTTCTCTAAAAGTACAAATCTTTTTAAAAAAACTTTCTTTCAAATTCTACAAAATTAAAATTTCTTTGGTACCTATTTTCTTTTAGGTCCATAAGGGTTAGCAACATAAATATGTTCATCTCTCAATCTAGCATAACAAAAGTATGCTTTATGGCCATAATTTCCATAAAAAATGCATTGCTAAATGAATGCTTTCTTCAGCTCATGTGTAGAGCAGGTATGAGGTGGCTTCCTAATGGATTGATGCCTAAAACATGAAGGAACCCTTGCATTCTTGACTTGCCTAGTTTCATAACTAAAATCTTGATTTGCCTTTGCCTTGTGATAGTAAGGTGTGAGTAACTATGATTATGTACATATGATTTAGATGAAGGTATGAGAGTTCTAGCTTTGGCAGAAGCTCTCACAAACTTTGGCTTTGAAGTGTAAGGTTTACAATGATCAAAGCCTAAGTCATGTCTATCTCTTGAAGTCTTTTAAGAGCCTAAAATAAGATCTAGTTTCTTTTCCTTTTGTAAAAGAGGCAAGTGAATCCTTTAAAGTTGAGATCTTTTTCTTGAGACTCTCATTTTGAGAAGATAAAATTTCATAAAATTTCTTTTCTTAGTTCAAAGCCTTATTCTCCTTTTGAAATAACTCAAAACTTTTTTTAGTTCCCTATTTAGTTTTCAAAATTTTGTTTCTTTCAAAACTTTTATTAAGATCATTATTGGTAGATTTTAGGCCATCAATAAGATTTTCAATAGTAAACATGTTTTCTAACTCTTGAACATCCTCATCTAAATCACTATCAAAAGAGCTAGAATATACCTATTTTGAAGAGCTCTTTTCTAAGGCCATGAGGCAGAGATTGGTTCTTTATCTTCTCTCTATCTTTGGCTCTTCTTCATCCTCACTAAGTTTAGATGCACTAGAGTCATCCCAAGTGGCTTTATAGGCTTTCTTCTTCTTCTTCTTAGCTCTGGCTTTTGGGAACTTTGCTTTCACATGACCAAGCCTTCCACATCCATAGCATTCAATCTATTCAAGCTTGCTTTTGCCCTTCTTCTTTAATATCCTTATGAATTTATTTATTATGAGAGCTATTTACTTTTCATCCAACTCTTCAACATTTGAGATATCACATTTGGAAGTAGCTTTGAATGCTATCCCAATTTTCTTCTTATTTATATCCTCAAATGTGGATAAAGCTTTTCTATTCAGGCTTATGTCATAATCAATGAGATTTTTCAGCAGATCATTAAGAGGCATGGTATTCAAATCCTTTGAATCCTTGAAAGAGGTAACATTGCCAAACCACTCTTTAAGTAGACACCTCAAAACTTTCTTCACAAGTTCCTCATTAGTGAATGTCTTCCTAAGATCCTTTATTTCTCCAACAATCTCAATGAACCGATCATACATTCTTGAGATTATTTCATCAGGCTTTATATAGAAGGTTTCATACTGGAAAATAAGGGTCTCTATCTTGTCTTCCTTAACTTGATTTGTTTCCTCATGTGTGATCTCTAAGGCCTCATAGATTTCCTTGGCAATAGACTTTATGCTCACTTTGTCGTACTTATTATTGCTTAGGCACAAAAGAGCATGTGGATGGCCTTATCATTGTTAACAACTTGCCTTTTTTATTTATCAAACATCTCATCAATGTCCTTTTTTATTTGAGTCAAATAAGCAAGTGTATTTATTGGAGTGTATAGACCTTTCTGTATAATTCTCCACAACTCAATGGATTCATATCTGAGAAAGTAATACATTATGCTCTTTTAATACTGGTAGTCTATTTTATTGAAGAAAGGAGGTCTCACAACTGATTATCCTTCTGCTTCATACTCTATTTTGGTTGTCATGATTATTTTGCTCTTGCACTTAAGCTTCAAAAAAGGTTAGGCTTTGATACCAATTATTGTACCGAGTGGCAGATAAGGCAACCCAAGAGGGGGAGGGTGAATTGGGCTGTAAATAAACACAAACACAGTAGAAGCAAACACATAACTCAAACATAAAGATTTTTGTAGTGGTTCGACAATATGCCTACTTCGCTCATCAAGTTTTCACTTAGGTATTTTTATTCTTTTTTCAGGCTCAGGAACAACCTTTCCCTTTTCAAGGCTCAATGACAACCTTCCCTTTTTATTCTTTTTTCAGGCTCAGGAACAACCTTTCCCTTTTCAAGGCTCAATGACAACCTTCCCTTTTACATGCTCAAGGATAACCTTTTCCTTAGTATTTTTTTGGCATAATACCAACCTTTATAATCATTAGTAAGGATAGATCAAAGTAATGTCAATGCCTCTCAAATTAGGTAGCAAATACACTATTAATGCTCAAGAAAACCTGTACTCAAAAGAAGTAATAATCTCACTTTACCCAAAATATAAGTATACCTAAAAAGGTTTGCACAAAGACTTGTTAAAAGTTCTCTAAATGATTATAAGTATTCTTCAAAGTCTCTTATTTTTTTTGTCTTAAAAAAATGCTCTTTATGTAACCAAACTCCAAAACTAGTCATTGGAACAGTTGATGTAAGTCTGACAACGTCTCTATAAAAACTAGCTGTTAGAGGAGATAACATTTGTTGTTCTTCATCAACCCTCATTAAACTTATAATGGTTACTTCCAACACCTGTTGGTCATCAACAATGCCTGTTATAGTAGGAATAATGCTCGTTGTTCACTTTCAGAAAGCTTGAACTTGGTGCTTTATTTTTTAAACTTTACACAATTATTTTCCATGTCTGTTGAGCAATTCACAATGCTCGTTGTAAACTCCTTCAATTCCTATTGAGATGGGCCAACACCTATTTCGAGTTCTAAAAGCTTTAGCTCAAGCTTGAACACTTTTTCAATGCTTGTTGCAAATATGCAATGTCTATTGCTAGGTTAGATCAATGCCTGTTGTGAAACTTCAACACCTATGGCGAGGTCCAACACAACTCAACCTGGAGTAATTCTCTAATGCCTATTACAAAGGGACGACACCCGTTGCGTGGTCTAGATGACTTTGGCAATTTATAACATCCAATCAACATCCATTGTGCATCCTTTAGTGCCCGTTGAATGGTCCAATGTTTAACGTACATTGAACTTGCACAATGCCGATTAAACTTATTCTAGCCCTTTAATGTTTGTCAGGTCTTAGGGTCGTATGTTTTCTAAACATTCTCTCCCTAACATTTACAATAATCTCCCCCTTTAATGTTCGTTAGGTTTGTATAAATCATCTAATAACACTAAAGTACAAACATTAGAACTTCTCTTAGTTTTGTTATAGTTTTATTATCATTCAAACCACATCATTCAAAGTAGAGGAGTAAATCTAATGCCTTGGGCTCACATTTTCTCCAAATATTCTCCTTCCTAGCATTCATAACAAAGAGAATAATGTGAAACTTTTAGAAATATTTTATTTGATTGATGTTTTTGATATATTGATTTAGTAATTGATATGTGTGAGAGTTAGTTAGAGAATAACTCATTGAGACATACAAATTAATAATGAAATATTAATGATGAATTATGTATTCAGGTTTGAGATTTACTCATTGACCATAATATTTTCTAAGTAGTAAAACTGGAGATTTGTTTATAGAATCATAGGAATAGATATATCATTTATGTCAGATTTGAGATATACAAGTTATGGCATAACTTTTCCTCTATGTGGAATAAGTAAATAGTTTTAAATTAAACTTAAAATGATATAATTTGTTCTTGATATTATAAATATGTTTTAGAAGTTCAATGATGTTTGTACTAACTATTTTTCACTTAATAAAATAATTATGAATTATTGAGATTTAACTTGTAGATGTTCACGTAGATGATATTCAATCATATTTTTGACAAATTTTTATATTATATAATATCATTCACTAAGTCGAATGCTTATCTTTATTTACTTATTTTTGAGACTAGTGAGTTTGGTTGTAAAGAATCAAGGCGTTGCTCTCCTTCCTCTTAGTAGGTGCCATGTTAAAGAAAGCTTGATTACGATACATATGTGTTAATACAAAACTCCATAATCATATTTTGGTTTGTGGATAAGTGTGGTAAATGGATTAACCTCCCCGTGAGATGCCTGTTTAAAAACAAGTTTATGAAATATGATTCAAAATAAGAAACATTGTGTTTGGAGGAATATATATCCTTTATGAGTTGAATAATAATGACTTATGCTATTATGATTATTTTTTTAAAAAATATTTGTTAAGAGTGAGGTTTACTATATGCATTGATAACATTATGTTTTCTTGTTCTTTACTATTAGTCATGACAAAAAAACTTCTCAAAATTAGAAATTTGCCATATGAACTTTTCATGGTTATTCTCTTAACCTTATTTTGATTATAAATGAACAACTCTTGAAGATTGATTACCATAAGTTATCTAATATGATCTCTTAAGTTATACTAGGTTTGTTCCTACTAAATTTGCATTTCATAATTATAAAAGATTTAAATGGAATCTCTTAAGTTCATTAGCTAATCTTCCTATGATCTCAAATTAATGCACTTATCTTTAAGTCACAACAATTTTAGGACTAACAATTGAGGAACTAGTACCATGCTTTCACTTTTCACATTTCACATAATAAGCTAAATATGTTTATATTGGGCCCTAATACATGCAATAAATTAAGTACATAATTGCTACATCTAGAGTACTCATCATAAGTCAAGCTTAGAATTAATTAATGATTATAGAATAGTTAAGAGTTACATCTCAATTCTTAGAATAAAAATTTAATTACTGATAATATGGATTAAAGAAAAATAATAATAAATAATCTCATAGTCATAGTAATCAAAAGTATTAAAAGGATTTAGAGTTGCAAATCCCCTAAACCAAAGATTACAACTTGCAAAAGGAATTATAACTTATTTTTAATCTTCAAGAATTATCAATGTTGACTTATCAAGTGGACCCTCACTTTAGACACCCTCACTTTAGACACTAACATGACCAAAATGCCCCTCTTGTAGATTATTTATTTTGCCCCTTTTTCAGCTTTAAATCAAGTTGAAAATTGAAGTTAATTCCTATCAGACCAAAGTTAACTTCTTTTACCTTGTTTTACCATTAAAGGAAACAAAATACCAAATAATAAATGGTTGTTGAAACCTTAAATCTCCAAATTAGAAACCATAGCTAAAACTTGATCCCTAATATGATGTGATCTGGATCTCCTCTCTGCAATTGTGATTGCGAATCAATGTTGAAAACATCACATAAGACTTTGGATCCAAAGAGAAGCTTTTTTGGATGTAAGAATTATGGGGTAAGTGATTCTTGTGATTAATTACTATAATTGTAAAAATTGAATGTGATTTACATGTTTCATCTACATTAGAGGCTTGGGATGTATTCTACATAATTCAAATGATATGATGTTTCGGTAGTAGTGAAAGCTTTGATGAATGATAGAGCAAAAGAGGCAATAATGCTACTGATGAAGACAGTTGATAGTCATGAAGACCTGGGTATTGAACTTGAAGTTGCTGGCAAATAAGAGCTTGAGGGATGTTGAGGTAAAGTTGGAATAAGTGTTGAGGAGGTTTGTTTTGATGATGCAAAGGGAAATTTAGGAAAAAAAAAGGAGAAGGGCTATTGTGTTTGTATAGTAATAATGACTTTTTGTTTGGAGATACTATTAGGAATTTTGATGGCTAAGTAGAGTTGGGGAGAGGAGAATTGGGAGTTGGGATTTGGGAATGTTTTGTATGTCGTGTAGGGATTGTAAGAATTAATTTAATATAATGAAAAATATGATTATTATGAATATTATTAGTAATAATAATAATATTATTATTAAGTTAGTCTTCAACATATTGTAAAAACATCATGTTAGACTTCAGCATACTACAAAATAGTATGTTAGACATATTGCAAAAACAACATCGCAAGCAATCCCAACTTAGTAATAATAATAATAATAATTATTATTAATTAGTAATAACTTATTAACTTGTTAATAAATTAGTAGCTTATTAATAATTATTAATAACTTAGCAAGTCAACTTATTAGATGAATATCATCACATAATAATAATAATAATAATAATTATAATTATAATAATTATTGTTATTATTATGATAGCTGCATATTAATAATTGTTGAATGTTATAATGTTAGCTGAAGATAATAATAACTGAATGTTAGAATATTAGAATGTTAGTAGTTGAATCTTAAGTGAATAACAACAATAACAACAAAATAAGCTCAAAAAGATAAAGGATGTCATAATTGAACATCAATATTTTGTACTCCATATAATTTGAAACCTGATCAACATTGATGTAAGCATTTACATAACCAAATATCATTATCTTTGAACCTTATTTGCCATATCTATGAACAAAAATAAAGAGAATGGTAGACATAGTTCAATGATACAAAAAATGGCTATTCATATTAACTACCAAGTTATAGTGTGATAATATTAGAATCCAAAAAACCATATAACTTTAACTATCCAAAATAGCCTATTCACATTATCTATATTTTTTTTAATCCTAGAGCTCTTGTAATGAATTAAGGTGTTAAGGCTGCAATCGTGTTCATTCATTGTTGTCCCCTCTTGGTTATTCACTATTGTGCCATCTGATTTCTTTAATGTCTTCTTATCTTTCAATGGTGCTTCAGGTATTTGTACATTATACTTCTTTTAAGGTCTGGTAAAAAGTTTAGGAAGATGACTAGGATCCTTGAATGTACTTGTTTGCAGATTTGGTTTTCTCCTCTTCACTACAATATGCTATCCTTGAAGTATCTACTTCCTTGTTGGTGGTTTGAAGTTCTTAATGATGGGTTTATAGGGGTTCACTTGCTACACTTGAATTTTTTTTTTCTAAATTTTAGTTAGCTTTATAAATTTCTTAGTTTTTTTTCTCAATTTCTATGGAATATTATCAATAATATCCAAAACTATAAAAATAAGATCTAAAGTAGTTGACCTTTTACTGAGCCCATGCATTGTATTGATCATTATCATTAATAAGCATTACTTGAATGAGCATTTTTGCATCATCACTTTTGTAGTATTGTAGCTGAAAGAACGAATATTGATATCCAGGATTTTGAGACATAAGGGGAGATTATATGCTGGGTTGGGAATTGAAGATAGTTACATCATTCTCAAAGTTTGGTGAGTGTCGAATGTTACTAAACATTATGTCATTGAACAATTTGCTACTACACTATTTTTAAAACATTCATAAAATAATTAGTTTGTAATGTATATATGAAACTGAAAACATTAAGAGGATGAAAGCTTACATCAGACATCCATTGGATAGTGCAAGCTCTGTTGGCATTAGATGGTTAAGCAAGATTGGAGGTTTCACCTTGTGCCTTTTTCTTCTTAGCAATAGACCTTACTTAAAATGATTGAGATGATTACATCAAATAGTAAGATTATATAAATAATAAAAGATTGAGATACTCATAGTTAATTTACATGATCTTTTCTTCATTGAAGCATTTTGATCATGAGGCACTTTTTTTTTTTAACATGTTTTGGTATTATGACCATTGTTATTACATCTCTCATAATTGATCATAACTTCTTTTTGACTATAAGAAGGGAATCCTTAGGGCTAAAAGTAAATCACAATTGCGATTAAGGTATCTCGACCACAAAATTTATCTGACAAGTATTAAATATTGGATTTCCTAATAAACATTTTTAGAAATTTGGTGCTAGTTTGTTAGTAATGAATATTTGGTGGTTAAAATCTATAAGTACTCCACCAAATGGCTTTGAATCCATTTATTGTATCCAAATTCTTATAAATTGAATTCTCAAGCCTCGTTCTCCTTATTGCTATTTTATTTTGCTTGTTAAAAGCTACTAATTGGATTGTAAAGGCTTAATGTAAGCCTAAACACTTATAAAGGTTTAGTTAGTTGGGTAATTGATTGTAATGTTGTATGTTAGCTATAAACATAAGTGTACTCGAGTTAGGTGTGAGCCTAAACACTAAGTTGGTGTTAGTGAGTTTGCGCATTAGTGAAATACCTAATTGGATAATTAGGAAATGAATATAGAGTTAGTTAATACCCAAACAACTATAAATCCTTTGTGTCTTAATTCCTCTCTTCCCTATTTTTCTATCTTTTAATTATTTGATCACCTTAAAAATTTAAATTGTCCACCAATTCAACTCTTCTTCTTAATGCATAAGGACTAATAGTTCCTATGCCCATGATAGTTCCAAATAAGGGTACCCATGGCTCTCGGTGAGGCTGGGGTTCAAACTCCACTGTTAAAAAGATTATAGAAAGTTCTATCAACTGATCCGCCAGTCTTTTTTTTTGTTCTTACAAATAGCACTATCCAAATCCATACCTTCTTTGCATTTGCTAGTTGGTATTTGGAAAGAGGGAGGGGGGTATATATGGTAAGTGAAATGTTATGTACTTGTCGAGCCTAAGTTTTTTTTTTTCCTTATGAAAAGATTCAAGAACTTAGACATCATTAGCATTCTTTTCAACAGGCACTATACACGAATTGATTTAGCTATTAGTTCTTCATGCATGTGTATATGTTGGTGGACAATGTGGGATATGTCCATTTCCTTGAGAGTGACCTTAATATTCTTAATTTGATTTCCTTCTGCATTTCAAACACTTTTGATGCCACAAGAGATACCACTTCATTGTAATAAATATAAGTGCCCAGTCCCATCCCTAAACCTAACTCATATCCATAAGTTCTACCTTATTCTTCCTTTGGCGCTATCTTGTCAACTTCATTTATTCCACCTGCAATAGTCTGTCCCACCACTCATGCATTCAGTTTTGCCATAAAAATTTGATATTTGTCTTTTAGTTCATTCCCCTTAGCGTCACAAAGTGTACCGAGTAGTTTAAATGGAGAGGTTTGTATCCATTCCCTATAAACCGTATTAGAGATTCCAACATGCCATAATGATAACAAAATGTACCCAATCTTTCCTATTTGAAAGTTGTCCATAGTGAATTCACTTTAGGTAGCTTTACCGTCGTACCCCTTTTGAGAATGTAAAAACCATCCAAAGACACCCTAACTCTTATTGATTTGGTCCATCCAATAATGCTTTGTTCATTAATGGATATCACCAAACCAACCTTATTTGCAATCATATCAATTATGGACACATTTTAGAGGTTAGAAGGAAGATCATATATATGCAACACGAAAGGAGAATGAGAGAACTTAATTTATGAAGGTGGGATATTCTACAACATTCCTATCTTCATTCATTAGCATTCTTAGTGAATATATTCATTGCATAAATGATTTACAATCCCATATGAACATATGCATTAGATAAATGATCATTTAGATCTGTGAATTGGATAAGCATGATGATGAACTTGCACCATTGCATTTGGGACACTTGAACATATATGTAATGTTTGTATAGTTGCATAAAATATTATCTTATGTTATGTGCATGATATCAAATTATAAATAATGGTGTTTTAGAGCTTATTTAAAAGTGTAAGGAGCATATGGGGATTCGTATATGGATAAATGTGATGAAAGAGTGAAAAAGACGGACTAAAAGAGGAATATTAAACTTCCAACCAATGGTAACGAGAGATCATGATTTTATCTTATTAGGGTAGGTATACATATTAAAATTTTCATCTTTCAAGATCATATTGGAGAGCCAAAATGTAAAGGAGTGTAGAAAATAGAAAGAAAAAAAGGAAGAAAGGAGGAGGACAAGGAAGAAGAAGAAGAAGAAGAAGTAGAAGAAGTAGAAGAAGAAGAAGAAGAAGAATGAGAGGGAGAAGAGTGGACGAGTTTGGAGGAAACCCTAAACTTTTCTAATTTTAGCAAAAGAGAAAAGTGATTTTATCTTATTCCCACATACAATTCCTTCATCATGACATCCCCTATAAATACTTGTAAAATAATTTTGCATAATTTATTTTATGGAAAAAGATATGACTCATTAATTGTGACAGACCCTAAACCTGATGAAACCTCATCAGTTTTTTAATTCTACTTTCCAAGAATTTGATGGCCATAGAATTGGAATTTGATGATGTTCCAAAATTAAAAGTTGTATATTTATGTTTGATCTACATGCCTATAAAATATTTTGCCAAATTTATCATGGTTGATAAGATATTGCCCCTTCATCATGACTGATTATCAACATGTTGAAAACCTGCTCACACTGAGATTGGTCATTTATTTTGATGACTTTATAAATAGAATTAGGCAAAGAATAAAACATGAAAAATGTTCCTTTATTGCTTTGTAACATTTGGTAAATCAATTTTGCTATTGGATTTGTACAATTTGAGATATACTCAAGATTGTAAGACGTACTCAGATTGAGATGACATTGAAATAGGGAAAAATTCAAAAATTCTCCATGTTTTCTATATGTCGTATATTAGCCTGAAATTTGACTGCTTTATATCATTATGTGTCTAGTTTATTTGAAAACAAAAATCAAGTCATTTGGATAATTATATTTAGAGTTATTTCTTTAAGAGTGTAGCAAGGTCAGGTTGCCATATAAGGAAAATATACATAAACACTAGGTCCACTTGCATGGAACACACTATAGTTGCATACCAAGCATTCATAATTATTTCCCCATACTTATAATCATATATGTATCAAATGTTAAGATCTCAACACTTTAAGGAAGTCCAAGAGAGAGAACCAAACCTACCATAAAGGTTGGTCGCATCAAAAGGTGAGTAAAAGCCATAATTAGATTCTAATGTGCATGTGTGATGATTTTTATGATATGGTTATGTTTTATTAAATGTATATGTGATTAAATTGTGACATTTCACATGTGATTACAAGTGAAGTAAGAAGTATATGATCTTAATGATTACTTGGTATACCACTATGAATGAACACTTGCATATGAAACAAAAATGTTGTTTTGACCGAGTTGTCAAACTCTTGCAAATCACTTGGAAAAAAGGGACCAATATGTCCTATTGGCACATGTTATTAATCAAATATGCTAGCCAGCAAAATCAAATGTCACTTGAATCATGTGAATTCCTACAAGCAGTATTTGCCTTGCAAGGTCATGATAAAAATCAATCTATTGCATTTACACTTGCAAAGTCAATGCTTATACTTGTAATGTATCCTAATGATATTTGATTGTTAGTTGTGCCATAAAAATTTGATTATTATTTTTATTCATTGATTTATGACTCACTAAATGACAATTACGTTTTTTAGATACTAAAGCATAGGGTTTGGATACTTTGGAGCGTAGAGTTTTGCATATAGACACACGAAGCACAAGTTGTCGGCTGAATTCCAACGTTTTCTCTCCTTGTGTCATACCAATTTATGGCCACTAGCCTTGAACCTTAGTTAGCATATATGTACATTAAATGCATGTTGGATTGTGTATGTATGATGAATCAACCTTTATGCATATGTATTTTTGGACATGAATGCCATGATTTGTAAATGAGAATGGTTGTTATAGTTTTTGGTGTCAAAGCAGGGATAGGTTCCATAAGGACATACATATGAACATGACATGACTTTTGCACTATTATGCATTATCATATGACATAGTCTTATATGTCTATAGGGCATTAGTCGGGGGTTGTCATGGTAGTACCCATGGCTCACCAAAAAGAGAAGAGTTAGTCGATTTGCATTCCATAGATGCATCATTCCAACTATTAAGAGCAACCTACTAACAGAGTTAGATCTGCTACACATTCTCATGCATAACACATATCTTATGGGCAACCACAACATATAATTAATGAACCAACAGTGCAAGGTCCAAAAACTCAAAACGAAAGAAGGTATGACAAATTAAGAAAATAGGGTGCAACTGACTTCAGTGGTACCACAGATCCATCAGTGGCAGAGACATGGCTAAAAAGAACATAGAGAGTTTTGAATTTGATGAAATGTATACCAAAAGAAAAGTTTGATTTTGTAGTGTTGCTATTATAGGGGAATGCATATGATTAGTGAGAAACTATTTTAGGGAGTGATGTCCAGCCTTTAGTGCTTACATGAGATGATTTTCTTCTTAATGTCAACAACAATTACATGCTAGAAGTGTACAAAGATGATAAAAGAGAGGAATTTATAAACCTAAAGCAGGGGGAGATTACTATAGCTGAGTATAAGGTAAAATTTAATTAAATATCTCATTATGCATTGCAATCAGGGTGGAAAGATTAGAAAAAGAAAGGATAGAGCAACAAGTAAAAAGAGGGCCTATTTAGTTTATGAGAGATTTTAATAAAAAGAAAGGTAAATGTAAATATTATATGCCATCACAATCCAGTGCTAGGGATGGTTACAACAACCCTTATGTGTACATTATGGCACACAACATATAGATGAATGTAGGAAACTGACTAGCAGGTGCTACTTTTATGGATCTTTTGATCATATGCTTAAAGATTGTCCTGAAATATCTAAAATGTGAGAGAGAGAGGCAGAGGCAGAGTACAACTACATCAGAGTCTACAATTGAAGTTTGAAAAGCAAGTGAAGTTGGAGTATCATCTGACAGGGGCAGAGGTAGAGGTAGCATAACCACAGTTCGCCAAAGTATGAGCATATCAGAGGTCAGAGTTCTAGACCCCTAACATAGGCCGAAGTATTTGCCATGACTAGGAAAGAAGTTATTGTTACTCTAGAAGTAATCACTAGGAAACTTTTTTTTTCATGATTTAGAAGTTGGTGCATTAATTTATCTTGGCTCCACATATTCATTCATTTCATTGAACATGGCATCACA
>CATIWR010133117.1:0-30987 GCA_949677035.1 Omphalea diandra | reverse complement strand
GGCTCACTCCAAAAATCAACAAGGGTTTCTTGAATACCTCTTAAAGGAATTGAACACAAAACAGCCCATTGAATAGGCCTCAAATACTCTTGCAAAAGCTTGCACACAAAATAAAGAATAAAGATTGTCAAAGCAAGACCCCCATGAGCCATGGCTATGTAAAGAGCAAGGCGGACCTCAGGATCACCTGAAAAGGCGTTTCTTTGATCTGGGTTCTTAGAATTCGGCGCCTGTGATGGTGCGTTGGTGGAATTTGGTGGCGGGTTTGGCGGATTGGTGGTTGTTGGCCTGAGAAATGAAGCGGATCTGAACATGTCCTGCCATGGTAGAGTTGAAGAATCTGACTTTGAATTGGGGTCTGTGTAGGGTACTAATTCCATTGCTGCACAAGAAAGGAGAAATCTTGGCAGATGAAGAAAGATTGGATTTTTATTACAATTCGCACATGTGAAAAACAGGGGAGGAAACAGAGGAGAAAGAAATGGAAACAGAGCAGGGTAATAGGCCAATAGAAGAATGACAGGAGGACAAATATAAATGGCAGTTTGTTAGAAAAACAATTGATTGTTCAGAGTTTAAGGAATTCAGTTGTCTTCTGCATTATGTTGTTGAATGGTAGAGAGATAAGAGAAACGAAAGGCATTGCAACAAGATATATTGCGTTGTCAGTGACTTTTTTGACTTTAATCTTCTTTTAGGTTTGGATGGAGGATATGGGTATGCTATGATGAATTGATGATGATTATTATGACAGGGAGAAAGATTTTTCATGTGGGGTCACACTTGGAAAGGAAAATTCCTGGATCCTGTAATGACCAAAATGACATTGCCTGTACTTGCAATCACAATCTCATTTTGCTCAATGCGATTGATATTTTATTAAGAGGTTAAGCATTTTCTTTCTTGTTTAATATTGGAGATGTATGCATAGTTGTCCATACTTGTCGGAGCTTGTTTAAGGCTTTGGACAACTTTTGCATGTGATGCTAGCACCCATGAGTATGTTTAATTATACTTTGATCGATTGTTACCAACTATCTTTTGATCGGATTATATAATTAAGAGATTATGAAATTAACTTTTAATTTTAATTAAATTTAATTGAAGTCTTAATATTAGATATTTTATTTTCTTTTGAGGTATGTCATTCTTATTTTCAAGGAACATTCAATATAATGGAGTTTGTGACTTGTACAGTACCAAATAAATAAACAAATAATATTTTGTTTATTTAAATAAATAATTAATGTTGATTATGATGACGTGTTTGATTATTACCACTAATCAATCAAACATAGGGATTAATGACAAACAAGCATTTGGCCTTAAATCTCAACTCTCAACCCAAATAAGGCAAGTTTCATCTTGTACTTTGCTTAATATGATCGTTAATTAAGAATAAACTGAGTGATCCAAAGTGCGTGTTGAGGGACATAATAGCCTTTATGGAAAAAGAGAAGGGTAATGAATTGTATTAAGAAATGGACGTTACAGTTCCACACGTTGTCTGCTCTAGGCCTTATTGATCATGCCAACTTGCTACTTCTGTCATGGCCTGCCTTTATCCTGGCGGGCTAGCCCCATCAACTTCTTTCCCTCTAAAAGGCAGTTCTCGCTTGCTTTATTGCCTTCTCTAGTTTAGAATAGGCCATTATGTTGTTCTTGGTTTCGTTCAAGACTTAGACATAATTGATTTTTCTTTTTCATTGCCAGGAAACTATGAACTGAAATTAAGAAATTCATTAGGAAATTCCCAGTTCGTGTTGCATGCAGGAATTCTTTCTTTAGCTGGTGCAGCAACATTCTTCCTTTTGCTCTTTGTTGTGTTTTGCTTTCTCTTTTTCTTTAATAAAATGCGTTCATGTTCCTCAAAATCATTTCTTGCGTGTACGCATCATCTGCTCAACAATGGCATACATTGATCCTCCTTCTAAGACAAAAGTATGGAATTATTCTGAATCCTAATTGTATGGCTAGTAGCACCCAAACTTCTTGCAATACACCTTTCAAGTTCACTGTATCAAACGAAGGCGAACTCTGCAGAGGATATTGGACTTTTAACAGAAGCCTGAATCCGTAGTACATGAATGATAAGTACTTCAACCACCGCGTAAATTTTGGTATGTGCTGCAACAGAAAAAAAAAAATGTGGGAAAACATAAAAACGAATACAAGGAAATGGTATTTTTAAAAAAATTATATAAAAAAAAGTATGGGAGAAACGTGAAAAATAAGAAAATGCGGAAATATTTCTAAAATGGAAAAACGTGACTTAGTAAAAGTTTATGTGCTTCACAAGCTCCTTACCAGAGAAGGTAATCCCTTGAAATGAAAAGAATTAGAATGTTTTGGTAACTGAGTCGGAGATAGAGTACCTGGACATAGTAACCACCAGTGAGAAGAAAGGACATTAAGATCAAAGAAGCAAACATTCCTGCTCTTTTGATGCTCAAACTTGCTGCTCCAAATAGCTCTCCTGCCCCCTTTCGTCACACAAAAAAGGGAACTAATAAAAGCTAGACCTCATTTAGTTAATTCGACTTGAATTTGATTGATTCAACTTACTTGGCAGGTAATTGCTATGAGCAGTACGGTAAACAATGTCAAGAAGAAGCAAGGGACTGTCCTCATAAACTCGGCCATGAAGTACACTATGGTCATGAAAAATATAGGATAGAACACATGAGCCATCATGTCAGTACTGCACACATAGTATACACTTAATCTGTACATGTCTGCTTTCCTTTCTTTCACCAAATAAATCTTCTCGAATGGAAACACATATACTGCTCCGAAGATTGATGATGATGTCCAGAAAATGCAAATATAGAACATTAGACCAACCTGCAATTCGATATGAAGTCAAGTAATTGGTCTAGTAGCTTAGTGGTCGAGTACTCAGTCTCGTAATAAAAAAGTTAGAGGTTCAAACTCTGACAGCTCCCTCCAGTTAAAAAACTTATGATGTTTACTTGATCTCTGAGTTGAGCTTCTGTTCCAGTTTTGGATTTCCACCAAAGAAGGCCTAACAGGATTGCAACTCCTAGAGCTGGAACTAATCTTAGCTTATGAAAATAATCTCTGCACCTTTCTCTGTATGTTCTCTTCAGCAGTATCATAAATTGTGCCCCCCAATTCAAGCTCAAATCTTTCTTGATTTGAACTGCCAATCTGAGATGCTCAGGTGCCTTTGCACGCGGATGATTCTCTTCTCTCTATCTTGGCTCAAGCTGAGTTTTGTATTTGAATTGAAGGTAATAATAATATACAGAATAAATGTGAAAATGAGAGGAAGATGTATGCAATGTTTTTAAAGAGAAAATAGAAAATTCTTACTTTGATTACTTCTTTCTCAGATTCAGGAGCCCCAGAAATTGGGCATAGATCTTGAGGCACGCCTATGTCGTTCACTTGTCCCGTTGCTAAATCGAGTAAGAACTCTGCAGGGTTCATGGCAATCTCTGGGATGAATCTCAAAGAAGAAAAACAGTCCATAGACTCTCTAGCCCTTCCATAATACACAGGATAGCCTTCTGCTATCAGCAGAAGCTTGTCAAACATATGAAACATTCTGCTCGAAGGCGGATGGTTGTGATTATTGTCCTTCCTGCCTATACATGCATACACACCATCAAGTACAATTTTCGCAATGGTTTTTGCTTGATATGTGTAATCATAAGAGGCTACTTAATTTTATTTTATGCAAATGAAATGCATTTACACTAATATCTTAGCTAGTCCTTGAAGAACCTGACGGAGTCTACTTGCTGAAGTGGAATCAAGGCCTGAGGTGGGTTCATCAATCAGCAGCAACGAAGGATCGACGAGGATTTCATAGCCAATGCTAGTTCTTTTTCTTTCTCCCCCTGATATGCCCTTGACGAATCCTCCTCCAATTCTTGTGTGGCGACACCTGTCGATCGATACAGAACAGTTTAGCTACAAAGGCATCAAATTAATAGCTCTTAATCATCTAATGCATACCTTTCAAGGCCTAACTCCTTTATAATTATCTCTACTCGAGCATATTTCTGTTGTGAACTCATGCCTCCAGGAAATCTTAAAAATGCAGCGAAGACAAGAGTTTCTTCTACAGTAAGTTGTGGGAATAGAACATCATCCTGGGTCACAAATCCAATCCTGTGCACAAATTGTTTTTTAAGCTCAATACTATGCTTTTTAATGAGTAATTAGAATTGGATTATATGAAATAACCTTCTCTTGAGGGCTGCATTATAAGGAATGTCATTGTAAGTAATGCTTCCTTTAACATTATCTCTTTATCTTCCTCCTATTATCTTTAACAAGGTTGTTTTACCACTACCAGAAGGACCCATCAGAGCCAGGATTTCACCAGGGAGAATGCTTCCTTGTCATACCCTTCAAGATTTTCTTGTAGTTCTTATCTTCCTCCAAGTTCAGCTGTGAGGCTACCTTTGACACTACTACCGTCACAGGATTGGCAGAGGAAACTTGACCATTCCTCACTTTATATACGACATCTTCAAACTGCAAAGGTGATCACAGATTCTGACATTCTATTTGCTTAATGTATGTCAATAAAATTGTAAACATCGACATCTATCCATTTAATTATGTGGATTAAACTTTTTTGGTTAATTAGACTCTTATTGAGATTGCAACTTCAATACTATTAAGTAAAAACTAATTCCTTTATGAATTAAACTTTTTGAGACAGTCAGAAGTAAATTAAAAGTTATTTTACCGCACGAGCATTATAGACTTATGTCCTATCCAAATGAAAAAAAAAAAAAAAAAAGGTACAATTTAAGCAGCATTACCTTGAGAAATATGGGAAGAGGGCGATCTTTATTTATATTCAAGTTATGATCTTCAATATCAATCTCTGAATACCTATTTCTAAGGTATGCTACTCTATGTTGTGACCAAAGCCATTGCTCCCTGCAATTTGCATAGACCCCATAGTTGGAGGGGACAGTGACAAACCTGCAATGCAAGTGAATTAACTGTAACAGGTCTACCACACGCCTGCCTAAAGTATTTATCGAGGAAAGGCTTCCGTTGGTAGGCCACATGCTTTTCATGGCCTAAAGTTTGAGAAAATGAATTACTTCTCTCTATCACATGTACTATATTTTTACATAGTTTGATACTTGCCAGGTTTTTTTCCCCTCCTTGTTAAGATTTATTAGGATAATTAACATTCCAAGAACATTTCTAAAAGATCACAGCATCCAAAAGAATGTTGTGGCTGAAAGTTCTGAGATCATCATAGGACCCCATTAAAGACCAGCAGAAAATGAAAATCAAATTTTGTGAGGATAGTTGTCACCATCCTCTTTATTCTGATTGAGCCGCTTTTGAGAGAAAATAAGGTGATGGAGGCCTTTCGTCCTAAGGAGTTACAGTGTACTCGGATTAATTCTCATCAATGCATCACAAAATAGAAGATAAAGAGAATGTATTGTTGTTTATTTCGTTCGAATTTGTACTAGAAGACTGAAAGTAATTTTTCACGAATTCATTAGGTTTTATGTAGATAAATCTACTTTAATGGTTCAGGAAAGAGAAAAAAAAAAGCTTAATAGTGGATGTATATAATCACCTTATAGACCTATGTGCTAAATTTACCGTTATACTTTTCTTTTGAGTATAAAGATGTTCATAGACTCATTTAATACAAATGTAAATATCATTATATGTACTCAATTTTTAAAAAATATTAACATTAAAACTTCAATTGGTTGATAATAAGCTTTTGATTTATTGATATTAGAATTTTCTCCTGTTTTTCTGTCAGAGATAAATTTAAATTAAATCAGAAAACGATAAATGTACGTTAAGGAAAGAAATTCAGGAGGTGAATTAGCAATTTAAGTGAAAAAAAGACAAAATTTTATCAAGTCAATTCGCTTGTTCTGAGATTTTAAAATAGGTCAAATAGAAACCTTAGAAAAAATGAGAGTCCCTCTCTTCCTTGAGCTATAGACTCTTGAATGTTCCAAGGAATGAGCTTATCATAATTACAAAAATAAAAATATCGAATTCTTATCTTCACAATCCTTATAAACATTACAACGAATATCATATGGGGAAATGAGCTTAAATCTATGGATGGAATCAATTCATGGATGCTCCCAAATAAAGATATTTTCCTTATTATGCAATTATTTTCTAATACTTAGGGTTAAAATTTGCCTAGTAACCATTATGCTTCTCCACCCTCATGCAGGTCTCTGCCTCGGCTCAATCCCTAAAGTCAGAATAAGAAAAATAAATGCTTTTTATAACTCTAGCTTATAATGAGTTGGATTCAGTTAAAAGCCCTCATGCTAGTTTAACTAAAAGAGATAAATTAAATAACTAGAAATATTTAAATCCCAAATCCCCTAGTTTCTTTGGAGTGGATAAGGTATTCCAGCTTTCTAAGAAGAAACATTTAGACTTTATATGTTATTTCCACTAGAAATTATAAAGAAAAGCATTGTGGTTAACCTTGTGCCATCCTCCTCTTGTAGGTCATCCATTGTGGTTAACCATGTGCCATCTTTTTTACTTTAAAGTTTCAATTTGGTTTCTCCTCCTTCTTTCAACAGTTGAAGCATTAAAGATGCAGTATTTTTATCCCCCTGTTTGAGCCTTTAAATTATAAAATGTTAGTAGCAATATTGTTCCTCTTTTTTGCAAAGCCTATTTAATCTTTGTATCAAGTCCTTTTCCTGCAAAATAGAGTAATTAGCTTTAGGATTTTGAATTTTTTATAATATGGCCCTAGTATTTTCTACGTCCTTCCTATGCTAGGTCCTCAACTCACTTGCATAGCCCTTTAAACTTTTTATTGAAAATAAATTGCTTTGATCCAGAAATAATGTTGAATAATATATGCATTTATCCTTTAGCCATTTAACCTCAATTTTAAACCCTTTGTTTCCTTTTAAAACTAAAACAAAACAAGTTTAATATGAGAGGTTTATAATCTGAATTACCACTATATAGAATAAATGCATCATCTAACAAAATCCTCAAAGATATCTCTGCGTAATACATTAGTCCCCATCTTTTTTTGTTTGACCAAGTGTATTGTGGACCATGGCATTAGATTTCAAACATACTACATTATGTAGCCCATTCATTAAGAATGGAACTCCCCATCTTTTTTTGTTTGACCAAGTGTATTGTGGACCATGGTATTAGATTTCAAACATACTACATTATGTAGGCCATTCATTAAGAATGGAACTCTGGGTTTGAGAAAGGTTATGGACATCGTATTTATCTAAAGGTCTATTTATAGTATTAAAATCTCTAATTGCCAACCATGGTTCGTCATTGATAGGTTTCAAATTAATTAAAAAGTTAAAAAACATCCTTTTTCATTCTTACTTGAAAGTTTGAAGGTCAAACCTTATCCATAGTTAGGAACGCATACCAAGTATGGATTCAATGAAGTAAGGAATGAGGGACCCTGATCTCCACTTCTTGGGTCCACCATAGAGCTAGACCTACTACCAAGCCTTTTAGTCCTACATAACAGCTATAGTGAAAACCCATCCTTCTCCTATATTTATTTCACTAGAAACTTTGTTGTTCATTTAGTCTTATAAAGAAAAAGTAGAATATGATGATTAGCTCGAATTAAGTTATATAAATGATGAATTATCAATGTCCCTCCCATACCTTGACAATTCCATATTATGGACCTTATGGCTCTTTAAGCCACCAACTATATTAGAGTATGGATAAAGTATTTCTCTCTTTTCATTGTCAATGTACTTAACATTTGAGGGGTAAACCTTATGCACTATTTGTTGTATCAAGGGAGAAAATATTTGAAAAACATATGACCTCAAGGCATTGACATTACTTCTCTACTTTCAATGATAACAAAATAATGACAAAACCTTGAGAAGTTCTAATATTTGTATTTTAGTGTTTTTTGTATCTTATAGGGGGGAGAATGTTGTGATAATGCTTAGATGATATATGACCCTAAGTGTTTTTATATAAGAGGTGTAGTTGTGCACATTTAACAGGTATGGTGAGATTCTAAATAGGAGTTGTGAATATTCAACGGGCATTAGACAACTCGTAACAAAAGTTGGACAATTGGTATGACATGAGTTATGCATTTTGGGCCACAGGCATTGAAGGTTTTCCAACGGGTGTTGGGCGATTTAATGGGCATTGAAAATTCATCAACAAGCATTGGAGCATTGGACAATTAGTCAGGCATAGATATGCACATTGAACCTCACAATGGGCATTGATCTCGCCTTTATAACAGACATTGAAAAAGTGCCCAATATTGAGCTAAAGATTTTGGAACTCAAAACAAACATTGACCCTTCTCAACAGGCATTGCAAATTGCTCAATGGACGTTGAAACATGTTTGCAACGTTTGAAAAATAGAGCATCAAGTTCATGTTTTTTGACAAATCGACAACAAGCGTTGATCATGAGCCAATAGGTGTTAAAGTTGAGATCAACGAGTATGGAAGATTGACAACAGGCATTAGAGCTATCCATTACAAGTTCAATAGGCGTTAATGAGAAACAACGGTTTTGTCTCCTCCAATAGCTAGTTTTGAAGAAAAACTGTCAAACTTAATTTCAAGTACTTCAATGGCTAGTTTTGTAGTTCGGGTATGTAAGAAACTTTCTTAAGACTAAAGATTTTGATGAAATTTTGTGAACAACTTGTAAAACGTTTAACAAGCTCTTTGTGCAAACCATTTGTGGTGTTGTTTGTATTTGGGTGGAGTGATAATATTTTGTTACTCTTTTGAGAATACGTTTTCTTGAGCACTAAAAGTGTATTTATTGACTAATTAAGAGACATTGACACTACTTGGATCCATCATTGCTAGTGATTGTAAAGATTGGTATTGTGACTAGAAAGGTACCAAGGGCAAGGTTATCATTGAGCCTGTAAAAGGGAACGTTGCCTTTAAATCTTAAAAAGGGAATGTTGTTCTTGGGCTTGTAAAATAAATTGAAAAGGCCTAAGTGAAAGCTTAAAAATTGGAGCAGACACATTGTTGAATCACTACAAAATCATTGTATTGATTTGTGTTGTTTGTTGTTTCACATCGCTTGTTTGTGTTATTATTTACAACTCAATTCACCCCCCCTCTGGGATTGGCTCATCACTATCTAGGACCAACACTATTTCCAATCTAGCCATCTTTTGCTTCCTTGTTGTTTCCTTAATCTTTATTTTCTTAGAAATACTTATTGACATAATCTTTTAAGAAGAGTCGTTTAGTCATAAATCCTTGGTTTTAAACCATATTAGTGATTATCCTACAAGCTTGACATTTTTTCCTAATAAACCATTCTATCAAGCTTTTGAACCTAGAGATTTATGGGGTTAGGCCTATTAATCCTCTTAAACAATTGTGTTTTCTGGACACTAAGCCCCATTTCTTTAAACTTTATTTTATTTTGATTTGGATTAGTCACACAACCTAACTGAATAGTCTCTAAGCCTAATTCCCTAGAAGAGTCACTATTAGAAGGCAAATGTGGGCTTAAAATTTTCTTGCCTTTATCATTTAGCCCACTATCATTAATCAAACTAATGGTTCAAGCAGGCCCTCTCTAAAAGCTTTAATTGACACCTCTTTTTGCTAATTTTCCATCCATATATTGCAATCTTAAAAATTTACTTTCTGAAATGGCATAATGGTTTGACGCCGCCATTTTACTATCCTCAAGGAAATAGGCTCTTCAACTAATTATGAACTCTTTACTTCTTACACCTTTAAGTTAACCCGAAAGACTTTAATATTGAGTTCTTACTAACCAACTTATTCGAATTGCTTGGATTTCATTTTTGTAATTCTTTCTCATAAACCAACTATACTTTTCATCATAAACTTTAAATCAGGATTGTTAGGGCTTGATAGGACATGGATTAACCAAGATTCCCATCGAATCTCTATATTTGAAATTACAAAAGGATAGAATCTCCTAGTACCTTTGATCATTCTGGTACGAACAAACTTAGTGAACATGTCTTATCTTTCCACAGAGGAAGTAGAACTCAAGCAAATGTCCATGCTTAAAATAGACACAATCATCATCCTGGAATCCAACACTTCATCCATTATTTAATCTCATATAATTATTCCAAAACCCAACAAAGAGGGGCTCAGAAAGATAGACTCATACCTTAATACACATTTAAATATAACATATTATCGTGGGCTCCATCCCTCCATTTCCATAAAACCTCTAAACAACTTGCCAATAAGCTTAGCATTGCGAATGTTCATTTAATTAGGTAGGAAATTATGAACCTCAACCCATAATTTACATATTGGTAAATCAAGTCTCTCTACTGAAGTATCAAAAATTTATTTAACTAACACTAGCAAAGAATTCAAAATCATCCATGATATACCTTTAATCACATTTTGCTTATCTTCCTTTTGAGTGAAAGGTAAAGACAAACATATTTTGTTAGTACTTATGTATGTGAAAGTTAGACTTAGGCTTATAAGCTTTAACTATAATCATTTTAAATAACCTCAAAGCCATACATTTGAGAAGAAATGAGCTTTCTAACCAAAATTTGGTCAATTCTCTTAATAAGATCTTGAAGATCATTCTTTGGATAGTTAACATTTAGTTGCTACATAATCCATCAATAGACACTCTAATAAATGTTGTCAAGAAGATCGAACGAAAGCAAGCCAACCACCTCTTAAATTTGACATCCGTTTAATTTGGTGTTTGCTCATTGACGTTTAGTATTTGAGCATTCAACCATTAAAAAATGGTGTTCGGTAGATATTAACGTTCAACATTTCAATTCAAAAACTAGCATTTGACACTTATAAAATATAACTAAATACTAAAGGCTACTTTTCTTGGCGTTTGAAATATAAAAACTGATGTTTGATTTTTTTAATACTAATTTTATATTTATTATTTTTGTATAAAATTTATTAAAATTTAAAAATAATTATTTTTTTTTATCATTTTACAATATATTCACACACTCAATTGCTAAATCACCGAATATTTTATATTTATTAATCGCTTATAGTTGGTCGCTGATATATGATTATTGATTGTTATTGACTGCTTGCTAATCATTCATTACTAACCATCACCCCTAAACCAAATAAGTCCTTAATAAATGAGCTAGATCCCACTGGCCCATCTCGATTAACCATTATTAGATCTACAAAAAATATTAAACAATATATATTATTAATTTTATTTTTAAAACTAGTTTTCAACAATTGTTTGTCATTTGTTAAACAATTGTATATAATATAATTGTGTATTATTGTTTTATATTATATAACAAAAAACTGTTATATTAAAAAATTTTAATAGAAAATTAGAAAAATTAATTGTTATATAAAAAAGATTTTCTAAATAGAAAATTAAAAAACTTAAACAGTAAAAATTCTAAAGAGAAACTTAAGATTATATAAAAAAAATTTCTGAACAAAAAATTAGAAAATTTTAAAAAGTAAAAAATTTCAAATAATTTCTAAATAAAAAATTAGAAAAATATAAAAAGTAAAAATTTATTTATATAGAAAACTAAGATTTAAGTTAATTTCATTGGTTGTTCAAAATTCTGAATATATAAAAATTAACGATAGTATAATAAATTTTTATAAATTATTTCATTCAAATTTAATAAAATTTTTTTTAAAATTATGTTATACAAGATTGAAAGTATAAATTAATATATAATTTATTATTACAGTTAGCTCACACATATATAAAATTTGTGATTATCTATTAACTTATTTTGTACTATAAAATACTTAACATTATTTGTTTGATTGATTTTCATGAATTTATTTCATTTAACTTTAATAAATTTTTTTTTAAATTATGTCACATAAGATTGAAATATAAATGGATAGACGATCATTTATTACAATTAACTTCATACATAGTTATAAATTTTAAAAAAAACTTAATTTTTTATTTATTTGATAATTATTTTTTATAAAATATTAATTAAAATAAATATTAAATTTATTTAAAATTATTATAATCATTTGCAAGAGAGGAACCAAGAAGAATCGAAACCGAGTATTTGCACCAAAAACTTGCCACGTTGCGAGTTACTATAGGAAAGAAAGGAAGCTTTGTTCGTCCACCATGGTTCCGCCGTAATGTTAATTGCAAAGATAAAGTTGGGGAAGTAGGAACATAGTAGACAACGAAAATAGGACAGAAGAAAAAGCCTTGCCGTACGGTTTCTCGACTCCTACAGCGGATTCCGTCCATCGATTGATCGAACACACAAAATCTTTATATTGATGATGGAAGAGAACGGCGACGTATTTTTCAAGTCGCTGCAAAACGCCGGTGTTTTGATCCCTAGCACCGTTTCTTCGATCCATGACTTGACGCCGGCTGCCTTGGTCTCGATCAGCGCTCAGTGCCTTAACCTCCTCGACGACACAGCGTCGTTCCCTTCATCTTTCCCCGACTCCTTGGTCGACAAGTTCAAGATCTGTACGGACCTTGCTTTAGCTGTTAAGAGACTGGGTTATATTGGGGATATCACCTACTATAAGGTACTGTTATTGTTTGGAAGCTGACAAATTGCAGGAAAATGAAAGAAAGTAAGGAAAGATCTTTTCTTTTTTGTTTAGTTGGTTGTTAGTAGGGAAAGATCTTTGGTTTCTAATGTGGAATTTGAAATTAATTTTTTATTCTTTTCTAATTACTTTAATTCATGTAGTTCATTTAGGGTTGAATTGCTTAAACAGAAAGGGCAAGAAATCAACTGCTTGTTAAGGGTCTGTTTATTTCTGACTCAAGTTTTACTTGGGCACTAATATTTCTGATAATATAAAAGTTGTAGATGCAGTATGACAGTAACCATTTAGTGAAGCATTCAGATAGAATTACGATTGAAGTAAGCAGACCCTTCAATTCAGAGCTTTTTTTCCTGGGATTTTTTGTGCATTAAACTGGGATAGTATAAGAAAAACTGAAGTATAAAGAAAGCAATACCCTTGGTTTGTATCTTGAGATGAGTTGGTGGGTAGTCCAAGGTGAGAAGCTTTGTGGTTGTTTTAGAAGGAGGGCTTATTGTGATGACTCATGGTTTTTGTTAATAATAAGATTCAGCATTATATAATACAAAACTTTATTAGTCTGTTTGGGTTATTGAGAACATTAATATCATATGCATACAGCATTTTTATAGGATTGCAGTGACTCCGATAAATTGTCAGCCGGTTTAGGCTACTCAGTTAAAATTAGAAAGCTTTACTTGTTTTCAAATTTGATCCCTTTCTCCATCAGTTTATGCGTATTTGATTGTTGCTATCTGCGCAATGAATGCCAGAGAATAAATAGCAATTCTGGAAGCTGTGTTGTACTTGCATTTATGGCCACAGACCTTTCGTGCTGGTTGTTAAGGGGTGAAGTTTAACGAATTAGCAAGTCCAGGATATTTTTGTTTTTGATCCGTATCCATTAGATTCTGTGTTTGATCTTACTGAGCCTGCTTTCTTTTTACTGCTATTCTTATTCTTCTAATATTATTCTCAGAACAGATTATATGTCTTGCTTGCGGCAGTTCCTGTATCCATCTGAAGAGGACTTATATAAGTTGGTGACGTTTTTGGTTGAGAAGGTTTCTGAGTCACCCATTGTTGTTAAAATCCCTAATCTGAAGAATGTAAAGGGAAGGAGTATGAAAGAGGATGGCTCGACTGATAATTTACAGGACTGGATGGAGAAGGCTGATAGCAAAGGGTTAGATCTTAGTCACCAACAAGAAAAATTGAAAGATCTTAATCTTCATAATGTGGAATCAGAATCACCTGATTCCAAGGTTGAAGATGGATCCTTTGGTGGGTCAAGGACACCAAATTTCAGCAACGAGAACTTAACTGGTACCATAAATAAAAACTTATTGGCTGCAGAAGATTGTGATTCAAGATGCATTGTATTTGGAACTGAAGAAACTTTTGCTCGGAAAGATGATAACCGTGTTCGGAAAGTGGATCCTGCTTTTGAGCATTCAGCAAAGGTATATGCTTATTTTTCATGCAGTGATTTTGTGATATTACATAATTGTGCTAATAAGATGAAATATGTGGTAAGTTGATTTACTTTTCCAAGAGCATTTTGAGTATATGGCATAGAAAAGGGATGAAAAGCATAAATTTTGATAAAGAAAGAAAGGTTCAAAACCCTTATTTTTCATAGTAGCTAAATTAAATTCAAAGGGGAAAAGATGCTGATGATTTTTTTTGCTTGCATTTTTCCTACTAGATAAGACATGAGACTGAAACTTTAGAAAGTCAAGAAAAGTTTCTTATGAACGAGGTGACTGCAAGGGTTTCAGAATCACAGAAACTTGAAGAGTTTGAGTTGTTAAAGGCTGCAGCAGAAATGGCATTTGACGACCAACATCCTATTGACTGTTACCTTGAGCAGCTTAACAAGCAAATCGATTCCAGAAAGCGTAACATTGTGGAATTGGAGTCAGAGTGGTAAGATCACTGATCTGTTAATTTGTTTGTGTTCATTTGAAATAAGTTCACCGTGCAAAGCTTCTTCTTTTTTTTTTAATGGAATCCATGGGTACCTTGAGTTTTTTTTTTTTTTTTTTCAAAAAGAAAAAAAAGTATAATACAAATTTTTATTTTTCCTATTATACACGGTTTTTTCCAGGAATGCTTTCAGAAAGCCTCTGGAGGAGAAAAAGAGAAGCCTAGAGGAGTCACTTTGTGCAAACGTGCCAGAGGCCCAGGAGAAACTTCAAAAATTGAGGGAAGTTCAGCTGGAAAGCGAATCCATCTTGTTTGAAATTGCACGGCGGTATATTGTCAAAATTAAACCATGATGAAGTTATTTTAGCACATATTTTTGCTTAATTTTATAACAGGTGTCTTGTTATTCTGTAGGGAGGAGGAACATTCAAATCTTTCTATGGATCTTGAGAAGCAGCCTAGACTACCAACTAGAACATCCTATGTAGAGCAGATAAAGGAGATCACCAAAAACAGTCGGAAACAGGAGGCTGACATAGAACGGATTTTGAAAGAAACCCGAGACCTTCAGTTAGAAAGCAATTCTATCCAAGAACGCCTACACAGAACCTATGCCATTTTGGATGAAATAGTATTCAGGTGTGAATTGTTTACTTTTTCTGTTTGTTTTCCAATCTGGGCCTCAAAGAATGCCAGGCATTTCTTACTTTTGGAAAGACAGCTATTATTGCATTTTTAACTGAAGAAAATCATATTTTCACAGGGAAGCAAAGAAGGATCCAGTAGGGCGTCAAGCTTATAGGCTTCTCACCAGCTTACATGAGTGCTTTGAACAAATATCTGAGAAAATCCTCATGACTGACAGAATACGAAGAGAAATGGCTGAACATGAAAAGAAGCTAGCAGCCATGGCCTCCCGAAGTTTAAGTGTAGAAAAACTGCAAGCTGATCTTGATGCCATTATAAAGGAAAATGAGCACCTCGAGCAGCTACTTCAAGATAATTAAACCGGCAGCTCAACTTTGTGGCTGTAACATGTTCTTTCAACGGTTGTCGTTGCATAAACTGTTTGTGATTGTTTCTAGGGAATTTGGAATTTACCCAGGATAAAATTATTGTATTCATTTTGTCAAATGAGAGCATGAAATGTTCGTTTGTGATCAAGCATGCTAGTCCATCCTTTCTTGGTCCCTTATTTGGCAA
Organism: Omphalea diandra; assembly: GCA_949677035.1. Lineage (NCBI taxonomy): Eukaryota > Viridiplantae > Streptophyta > Magnoliopsida > Malpighiales > Euphorbiaceae > Omphalea > Omphalea diandra. The sequence goes on along the minus strand of CATIWR010133117.1, from coordinate 15,309 downwards.
AGGATTTGCAGGTATCACGTGAATATTTTCTGAGAAACTATGTCGAGAAGTGAACCATCTAACCCTGTAGGTACCTAGAAATCAGGAGTTCAGCCAGCATTTTCTAACCCTCACGTAAAACACAAGCTATCCACCATTTGTGAGACCAGAAAAGAATGGTATGTTGGACCCTAAATAATTTTTGTTCACTTCTTCAAAATGCTGAAACTAGAGGGTTAAAACAGTTGTGCAGAAAGACCATCTTGGTTGTTATAATTGAGACAGAAGAACGTACAAGTTCTTTAGTTGAAATTTCAACATTTGGGGATGGAGGGATATCGCCTTCACTTGATATGGACTAGTTAGTTTGGCCTTTTCCAATATTAGCGGACTAATGGAAACCATCAAACGTAGACCTGCGGTTTGTTGGACCCACTGGATGGATGATTAGGCAAATATATGCGTATATGCATATAGCTTCACTTCTACCCTATGAGATGATATTTTACCTATTTTTAAGCCACTTAGCAAGAAATCTGAAATGTTCAATCACCATAGAGCCAAAATCAATGAGATCTTTACTCGTTCTTGATTTCACAAATTGATGTGTCCAAATCATTTACAAAACTATGATTTGGAGGTATAACATATATACTAATGTTTCCTTAACTTCTCCGTAAAATCCAAATCATTTAAAGCCTCTCTCTCCTTCTACATACTTGTTAGGTGGCACAGCATAATAGGATCTTATACTTTTTTTTTAATCCATATTATTAATTATTATTATTTAAACATTAATTTATTGATTGCTTTTAAAATTCCAACTAATGTTTATAGAAATGCAGGGGTCCAAGAACTCTCTCCATACATATCTTCTAAACTTCATTTGTTAGATATCCATCATCCACTTGTTATTACATATCTCTCATCTGCGGTGTTTTCTTCTCTCTCACCAACATTGCATTGCCATCATTTAGAATGAAAAGTTTATATTAAAACCAGTTATTTGGTTTGTTTTGTTATGGGATTGGTTCAATCCTTATTGCAGAATGATGTTAGAAGGTTCATTAAGAGAAAAGATAGCAATGCAGGAGAAGCAGGTTCTTATCAAATGAATCCTCTTGACCCTTCATTTTCATGATTTTTTCATGTTTCCTTTATCACCAAATGTATTTTCTATGACTAAAATATTTTGGTTTTTATTTTCATTATCATTCTTTGTGTAACTAAAATGTTGTTTAGGTTTCTCATGCCATTTTCATGGAAACAACCCTATTCATTTGGCTTCCCTTGTTTTTCTCATTTGAAGTAGTCATTCCTTTCTTCATTATTTGATTTAGCTGTTTTCATTGCTGGTTTGATGATTACAGCATTTCTCCTAAATCATCATTTCCTATTTTGTTTTCCTATTCTGGGCTTTGGTCTATTGTGCCATTTGTTCAAATAAATAACTTCATTTACAGCTTCTTATTGATGCTCAGTAATATTCCTCATATTATATGAGCGTTTCATTTTCTAGATACAATTATATAATAATGATGAAATTGTAGTTCAGCTGTGTCCATGAGATAGAGATTCAAACGTTAACATTTACCCTTCAAAAATTTCATACAGACTAAAAATTATATAAATGAAAAAAAAAATAGCAGGGCATGGCTGCCACCTGCTTATTAACTGCTATGTTTTTGACGATCATGGTATGGCAGCTTGCTCTTGTCTCATTTTTTTTAATTTGCATGCCATACTCATCTGTATTCTGCTAAATGGCCTCATACTAAATCCTAATAAATATTCAAATATGTGATGTTTAATTCTATTTCAGTGGTAAGTAGTTTTAATTTCAGTTCTACATGCTGATACTTTAGACCTTTACATTTTTCATAACAAATATGAGTTGCCTGTGTGCATGACTTAGTTTTTCTTGTTTTGAATTCCTTACTTTACGAAGTCAAAATTATCAGGTAAAGCATTGGAAGAACTCAGGAGTTCTCTGTACAATGATTTTCGAACTTCAGAGGGAGCCAAGCAGCAGCAGCAACGATTCTGCGGACCGATTGTGGCAATGACCTTCAATTTCATGGTGGCTGTAGGAGTTATTATGACAAACAAACTAGTCAGTGTTGTTTCCTCCTCTTATTCATGTGCTTAGTTTGCTCATTAGGGAATACTTATATTTGATTGCTTACAGGTTATGGGAAGGATTGGTTTTAACTTCCCAATCTTTCTCACATTGATCCATTATGCTACTGCCTGGATTCTGCTTGCCATTTTTAAGGCAGTCTCGCTCCTTCCTGTCTCGCCTCCCTCTAAAACTACTCCTTTCACTTCCCTCTTCTCTTTAGGAGTTGTCATGTCTTTTGCCTCTGGTCTTGCCAATGCCAGCCTTAAGCATAACAGGTCAGAATTCAAACTTCAGCTATATCATTTTGTCCACATTTTTTTTAACCGTTTTTCTTACTATTTGCAGTGTTGGTTTCTATCAAATGGCGAAAATTGCAGTCACTCCTACCATTGTTCTTGCAGAGTTTGTTCTATTCAGGAAATCCATTTCTTTTAGAAGGGTCAGGATAACATTTCCTGCAAACATTTTCTTGGAATTTCTTTTCCAAGACAATGTAACATATTCCGGTTTCTCAATATAGTATGAGTCAGGAAAAATATAAAATACTCATTATTTCAAGTTCTTGCAGGTTTTGTCACTAGCAGTAGTCTCTGCAGGAGTAGCAGTTGCAACAGTAACAGATTTACAATTCAACTTTTTTGGTGCTTGCATTGCAATCACATGGATAATTCCGAGCGCAATAAACAAAATTCTCTGGTCCAATCTGCAGCAACAAGCCAATTGGACTGCTCTTGCGTAAGTAAATTTAATCTCATTTCCCCTTATATGCATGTCTTCATTGTTAACAAAATACGGTCTTAATATGTAGGTTGATGTGGAAGACTACACCAGTGACAATTTTGTTTTTACTAGCCTTGATGCCATGGCTAGATCCTCCAGGAGTGTTATTGTTCGAGTGGAATCTCCACAACTCATCTGCAATTTTCATATCAGCTCTCTTAGGATTTCTCTTGCAATGGTCTGGTGCTTTGGCTCTCGGGTGAGGCTCTAACCATGTGCATTGTTTTCATATACCGTCCTTCATAGCCAAATTCATAAACTAAAACTATTGACAATTGGATTTAAGGACTCCAAAAAACATGATTAAGTATTTGGTAGTCTGTCAGTTACCAATGACCCTTTTCATCCCATAGTACTACAGTTGTCTCTAAAACTATGAGGTCGCAACTTCGAATCTAATCGAAATGCATATGGATTTTCGTGTAACTAAGCAATGGCCTTTTAGTTCAGTAGTATCAGAGTCATCACCAAGATTTAGATTACAAAGTGGAAGAGAGAGATTTTATTATTAACAGTCAAGATGTTTTCATGCAGGGCAACATCAGCAACCTCTCATGTGGTACTAGGACAATTCAAGACTTGCGTGATTCTGTTGGTTGGTTATCTAATATTCGGTTCAGATCCAGGGTTTGCAAGCATTGGTGGAGCTGTCATTGCTCTAAGTGGGATGTCAGCTTACACATCACTCAACTTACAAGAATCCCAAGAAAAATTGAGTAACCAACTTCAGAAGCAAAGCTTACCTTTATCAAAATCCAAAACAGAACCTAAAACAGACACTCATGAAGATGGCACAAACTCAAATGCAACACCTAGTGCAAATGCTGTATAGGGGGTTGTTTGTCTACAGGTAACAAAAACTATGCTTGGCTTGTGAGAATTGAAGAGATTATACAACTGTAGGAATTTTGATTAAATATATGGACAGAGTATATTTATTTACTACATTATTTAGATAAAAAGTGAAATGTAAAAGGTCTAATTTGGAAATCTTGGAATGACTTTGTATCTTAGTCTAATTTTCAGTTTTAAGCAACAGTTCATAAATTTTGGCATTGAAATTGAACATTTGATATGGAGAATCTTAAAGAAACCTCCTCAACAAATTCACAAAATTGCAAGTCGGATTCTTTTGGTTAATTCTCATATTTAGAAACTGTTTAATAATATATTTGGTATAAATGAATTTCATAAAATATCTATGTTTAGTCACGTTAGGTATGCATAAAAAATTGGGGATGATATCAGGGCGAAAAGTTATAATTAATTATAGAGATTCACTTCCACGAAATGAGAAATTTCTGTTTTTTTTTTTTTTTCCCGCAATCAAAGAGCTGAAAACATCAATATATGTTTAATATTTTAAATTTATTTAAAGTGTGTGTATATATATATATATATATATATATAGAATTAGTTTGATAACAAAAAAAAATTGCACCATAAATTGCAGAGATTAAAAGAATGGGCTCAAATATTTTAAAAATATGAGATAGATGATTGAAGAATATATTAAAATTAATCATATTTTCACAGTTCAAGTGAAATATACTTTTTCTGTAATTAAATAAAAGAAAATAAATATTTATAGAATCTTGTAAAATTTACGGAATTAAAATCAAATTATTACTTTTTATGAATTTATCCATCTCATTTATTTTTATGAAATTATTATTATTAATTCTATAAATAAATTTTATTTTAAAAATAAAAATAATATTTATAAAAAAGTGATTTTTTTAAAAAAATTACCTAAATACTTTTTCTATATTATTTATTATATATAAACCAAAGTTAATTATTCAACTTTAAGATATGGTATATTAAATTTTAAAGGTTCATTAAATTATCATGATCAATTCAATAAAGAATGTGAAATGTGAAACGCTTCGTAATTACTGTAATTATAGCTGTCATCAATAGATAATAAAAAGTAAAAAATTTTAAATTCTAAAAATTAGAAAAATGTTATAGTGATCAGTATAAATAGATGATATGTCAAGTAAAGAGAATGAACTTTATCTTTATTTTAGTTTATATATACATAGTTGACCTGAACCAATAAAAATAGTTTTATTTTCTTTCCAACCAATGAATTTAAGGTTTTATTTGTGTCAATATTTATTTATTTTAGCCATATCTATTTAATTGGTTCGAAAATTTGCTTTTCATTTCCACTTCTGTAGCATATTACCGATCCATAGTTTTATATTGAAATTTCTTATTTTAGTTTTATCAGTTGAAAACCTAAGGATTATTAGTGATTCAATTACGCCGAGATTTTGAAATTCAAACCAACACAGAGTCGAAATTGTAAAATTTTAGAAACACATTTTATTTTGTTATGGGTATAATTCAATTTGATTATTTTTTTGTATGTTTATTTTATTTATTTATAAATTACCACCATTGATTTGTCAAATACTCCCATTCTATAATAATAATTTATAAAATAAAATTTAAAAATAAACTAATCATAAACTTTACCATTTCTATAATGGCATTTGGATGATAAGACAATCGCATCATTAGTTCATCATTAATTATCTTAAAAGCAACAAATATGTAAATTCTTTTTTTTTTTAAGAAATATGAAATTTTCTTTGTAGATTTAATAAATTATACAACTTGATTTACATTTGTAAGCATGGTAATAATAACACTATTAAGTACGAAAATATTAAAATAATAAAAATTATCCATAATATTTTTCAATTAAAATAATAAAACACCACAAATTGCAATTCGCAAAAAATACATTTTATTCAATGATTATTATAAATTAAAATCAGCTCCTTCAGAATCATCAAATGAGTCTATAGCTCAAATATCATAAATAATCATTAAAAAATAAAGAAAAATTCAAGAATTTTAACAAATAAAACTTTCATAATAACAAAATAATATTTTGTGAAAAAATATAATTCTCAAAATAGATAATAAAAATAAAACAAAAATACAATAAACATTAAATTTATATCTATAAAACATGAAAATAATAAATCTAATATTTAAATATAAAAATCTAGTCAAATATGATCTTATAAATTTGAAAATAAGATATAAAAAGCAGATTCAATATCTAAATATAAAGATTTTATTAAATTTGACAATAATATGACAAAAAGAAACAAAAAAAAAAAAAAAGAAGAAACATTACAAGAAAATAGACGATGATAGGCAAAGAAAACGGAAACAGAAAAAGATAACTTCTGATGTGGAGAAGATGAGATGAAGAGATTTAGGTTAAGAAATTGTGTAAATTCAACATCTGACGCAAATTTTTTGTAGATGGAAATTTCATGGGCATAGAGAGTGTAAATGGTCATTTGAACGCTAAAAGATACAGAGGTTTAAAGATCATTTAAAAAGAGTGATTGCACCAATCAATCAAAACGATGTAACTGCCAAATCTGATATACCAATTACAGTTGTATAGATCAATATGCCCTAAAATTTAATATACAGGTGAGAATAATGAAAGGGAAATTTTGGTAAAATCTCACCTAGTCTCACTCAACTTTCTCAAATTCCTATAGCACCTCAAAGTGATAAAATTCAGTAAAAGAGCCAAAAGGTCCACTGTCAAAGATAAAATATGTTAGAAAAAAGATGGGGGAAAACAAGAACTAAAGCAAGGTGAACAAAAAAAAAACTGAACCTATCATTCTGTAACTTAATGTCAGGATTTTGTATCCCCACCTATGATATTACCCTACAGTCTCCCGGCCGCACTTTATATTTACACTCAGATCCGGCCAATCTTTCAAAATCACTCTGAAGCTTTCCTTGTTCCACTTCTGGCATCTATTTTTCTTTGGTGCCACAGTCGAGGTTAAGTCTCCTTAATAACTAGCATTGTTCCAGTTGACCTGTGCATGTTGAGCCTGCTGATAAGCACTGGATGGCTGTCCCACAGTTTCAACAGCAGCAGATACACCCTGCGACAGTTGCAGAAGCAGATTAACAGCTGAAGGAGCAGCTATCGTCTGCACTGGTGGATAAATTCCAGGAAAATGGCCATGAGCAGCCTGTGCAGGGGAGAAGGTGACATGCTGTCCGTGAGGGTTGAGGTGGTACAAAGAATTAAGATGCAAATTAGTTACATCTTGCCCTGGTGGAGAAATCCAAGCTGTACCATCAGCCTGCATGACCATGATACAGAAAAAATATATATAACTACTTCAAATCAAAAACTAAATAGTTACTAAGGAAAAAAAAAAAATCAAATATACATACTTGATGAAGGATGGCCTAGGGTTATATGCATATCACAATACAAGGAAAATACATGCAAAGATAGAGACAAAGTAAAACTGACCACTGGTCCTGTCGTGTAGATTTGGCTTTCCTTCAACTGAGACTCTGATAGATCCTCATTGCTGGCAGAGCTTCCAGAGGTCACAGCTGGAGCAGGATTAAAACCATAGGAACCATGTAAAGCTTGAATTCCAATAGGTGTTGGGTTTCCAGTACTAGTTACTGGCTTGAATTGTGGAAGAGGGAACTTCACACCAGGTGAAGTGGCGGCTGGGGTAAGATATGCATTGCCAGTTGATGGCTGTTGAGGAAGCCCATTGTGACTCAGGAATTGGTGCATTGGTAAAAAGTAAGGGTTAAAGTAAGGCCCATATGGAAAAAAGCTAGGAGGATATGGCGGCCTGTAAAGAACTGGCTGCGGAGAAGCAGCAACAGAGTTCTGCACTGGTGGAGATGGACTTGGACTTGGACTCGGACTCGATGAAGTCATAGCATTCTCACTCTACAATTTGACATGGCACAAATCAGAAGATTAGAACTGCAAGTTGAGTTATCAGAAAGGGGAGCAGGGAAATATAAGAACAATGTACAAGCAATCAAATAAAACCACAAAGCAAAATGTATTAAAAAACACAATAATTATACATCTGTACTGGGAGAGAAAATCCTAAGGTGATAAGCTATATATTGCACATCACTTACATGACATGCACCTAAGATCATTAGATCTGATCCAGCATCAGAAGGATGTGTTTATGGGCATTGAAGTAGCAGTTTTAAAGATGGTCTTGTATACAGTTCAGAACTGACTGCCACGAGATAATCAATAATTGCTTAGCTAAGGAATTGGTGCCCAAAAGATATTCTCACAATACTCAGGAACATACAACGCAACACAGATTTTTTTTTTTTTTTGGTTAACTCAGCATGTTTCATAAAATAAAAGTTCTTCATTCCAATGACCAAAGCTAAACATCCAATTGAGTTTTAGTTCAAAGGTAGTTTAAACAAATGCAACCACTGATAGGAGCAAGAACATGAAAAATGAATAACAATTTTAGCAATATGGGATGAAATACTTACAACAAAGCCTGATAGACGAGATACATCTTGTGCCTGAGTCTCATGCCCTTCAAATTGTACAGGATGACCATGCATAGAAGGCATAATTCCAAAACTATAGTTTGGAGCAATTTGAACAATAGGGTTCTGATGGCCTTCTGGAGGCAACATCATTTCCTGTGTTGCTGTATCATATTTTGAGTCTGCAGTAGCTGCACCATTTCCCTCTGATTGTGATACAATCACTTGTTCAGAAGCTTCTTGTTGATCAGGATGATCCACTTGCATGGTTGAAGAAATACTTTGATTGCTGCAAACAGTTTATTAAAAGGAATGATGACCAAAACAAATAACCCATTAATTATTAATCAATCTTTTCCTTTTTTGGTATCGATGTCATTGATTACCATATTACACTTGATAAGACAGTCTACAGGTACAATCAATAGCAAATAATAGGATAAATGCCACATTAAAGGTGAAAAATTATCAGAAAACAGGTTCAGAAAACATCAAAAATAGCTTACACATTTTGAGTGATGGATAGAATTTGAAATTCCGTAGGTAATTGAGTCATTGTTGATCATTTTTAACAAGATCCATATATCCCAAAAGAATCTGGCAAAGATAACTCAGAAACTCTACATAAGATATAAGTCACATAAAAAATGTAATGTAATGATTACCAACCTAGAAGAAGGTTCTCTAGCAGTTTCATCAGTCCGGTGTGAGGATTCAATAGCATGTGTAGAGTTAATGTCACAACCGTTACCACTGCTATTTTCCGTTCCCAGTCCAGAATTACCATCAAAGCTTCCAAATGTCAACCCACTCTTTAAAGCTTCAGGGAATCTAAAGTGATTTGGAAATGTTACGTGCCCATTGTGGACAGTTTTCTCAGACAACAAGCAAGGAGGACTGTCATCAGCTTGTGCATCCTCTAATGAGCCCACTGCCGAATAAAAAGCCAAGTTAAAAACCAAAAAGTAATATATATATATATATATATAACCAAAAAGAAAATGCACCAATTTTGCAAGTACTGAGATTACACAAATGAATGGAAGCAGATAAAAACAATACTCAGAAATAGAGTAATTTTTAGGAAAATAAGTCCAAATACCGTTCTAAATTAAATAAAAACTAGGAAAAGAAAAAGTATAACAGTACCTTTCAAAGGAACAACCAAACCTTGTGATGCATCATTATAACTAGAAGAACCATCAGCCAAAGAACTGCTATGGGTTGACAAAGAAGAAGGCTGCAGATTTTCAGACAACTCGTCTTTTTCAGTTGCCTTCAGTTTCTCTGGTAGCTTTCTTCTGTTCACAGAGTCAACATTTGTAGACTCTGCCCTTTCATCCTCGGGCGACCCTGACCCAACATCACAGGAAACAAGTTTATTTCCTTTCATGTGAATATCTCCTGCATCTCCAGACTGGCTTCCTACTACCTGTTTAATTGCACCCACAGCACCAAGATGCTGAGTCCTAGATGGTGCCAATACAGGGTCTGAAGCAGAGTAATAAACACCAGAAGCAGATCCTGGAATTGTAGGGTTTGGGTTGTCATTCAAAGTTGAAGTGAGCTTTCCCTGGTGAACTTGAGTTACTGGCCCAGAAGCTTGATTAGGTGCAGATGTGGGTACAGCAGAGAGCAGCGACACAGTGGCTGGCTTTTTGACATCAATAGTTGAGCTATCTTCAGCGAAACTGACAGCTCCAGGTGACTGTGGGCCACTTACAGGAGAAGAGCTCCTATTGGGTAAACTTAAAAGACCATTAGGTGTGACAGTTGACACTCTACAAGAGCAGAAGATGTAAATTAAATTTAAATGCAATAGATAAGCAACAATATCAAAAAGCTCCAGATAGAACCATAACCAGCAAACATCAAATATAGTAATTACTTTGTTTCAGTAACTACTGCTGCATTACTGTTTGTTTTCTTCACACCCGTCAAAGAGGTTGAAGGACCCTTCTCTGTCATATGATTGGCTCCGTTTTCCCTTCTAGGAGCTGCATTCCTCCCACCAAGAGCATCTGATAAGAGCAGTTTTCAAGGAAATTCATCAGTTACAATAATGTCTATGCAAACAATTTGAAAAGGAAACCAGAAACGTATGAAATATTTTAACCAATAAAACAAAGTTTCCATAGAGAGAAATTTGTAAAACACCTTACTTAAGTTTTAAGGTTAGCTTGTAGAAACATTAGAATCCACTTCAATCTCTTTTGTAGAAAAGAGAACAGAGGACACTCAGGCCTTGTTTAGTTCTAGAATTTATTTTCTGTTTTCGTTTGTGTTTTTCTTTTCATTTCCTTGTGTTTCAATTTTCTATTTTCTAAATGGAGAATTAAAAACTATAAAATATGTTATTTGTCCAATTTTTCATTTCCATTTATAAGTTCAATTACTAGAAAATCTTGCTTTGGTAAGAAATTCTAATTATTAAAATGAATGTAAATAATTTCACAATTTATTCCTTCAACATGTCTATCTCTCTACAATATTGAAAAGAAATGAAAGGAAATTTGAAAAATGAAAAAGCAAATAAAATACAACTTCTAGAGAGTTGGAACTGAAGCAGCAAGTTCGATAAAAACATTTATCAACTGATCCAGTTTGTTAACATCAATGTATTAATCTATAAACAATGTGAACAGAAACATATAAATAAAAAATGGCAGTCACACCCCAGCAACCATTAATGGCAAAAGAACGCTAACATAGTTTTGGTTCAATTCTAACTTGAAATTCATTTCGTTAGCAAATAAATTTCTCACAGAATTCTTTGCAATGAATTTCTATGTTTGGTATATTACAAAATAAAAATAGAATTCATTTCAAATTAAATAAATTTTATATTTGATTTAATTATAGAATTCAATAAAATATTTTATTTTACAAAAATGTCCTCGTGTTATTTTTTAAAATTTTTACAAATATAAAAAACATAAGAAAAAGAGAGAGTAGAGAAAAGGAGAAAAGTGAATAAAAATATTTTAACTAAGAATATTTTTATCATAATGAAAAAAATTCACAATTTTAGGGCCCTGTTTCTTTTACGAAAAATATTTTTCTGAATAATAATTTCCCATTTTCTGAGGTTTGGAGCATTTAGCAAAATTGGTCAATGGAAAATATTTTTCTAATCAATAGAAAACTTCGTCATTTTAAAAAAAAATGACTTCCTCTCTAGATTTGAACAAACTCATCTAAATGAAAAATAAATCATATAATTATATGTATTTATTATCACCAATCATCCTTGACTACCAACATCCATCACTAGTTACTGTCGACCGGTAGTAGTCACCGATAATAAGCGAAGTCTACAAAAATTTTCATTTTTAATATATTTTTTCTTATATTAAATAATAAATAATATAAATATAACGTGTTTGTGGTATAAACTTTATTATAATCTTATAAATCAAAAGAAAATTATTAGTTTTATAATATATTCCAAACACTAAAAAATATATATTTCTCAAAACATATATTTCTCAGAAAATATTTTCCTTAGAAAATGCTTTCCATAGACAAGTTATTTTCCATAAACAAACAGAGTCTAGAATTCATTTGTAAATTTTATCAAAACCAATTATAAGGATTTAATGAAATAGAATCCCAAATGAATTTTCATTTATACCAAATACAAAACGTGAATTTACAAATAAATTTCACAAAAACTATATGATTTATTTATATCAAACACGGTAAAAAAAGTGGAGAACTCTGTGTTTTCACTTTTGCAAGTCTAAAAAAAAACTTGGAAGACATTCCATCTAGTTTTCCAAGGATAGTAGTTTAACCTAGGAAAATTCAGAAAAATTGATTCCTAATTTTTTATTCAGAAAATTTTCAATACCAAACATCATACTTCATTTTCTAGTTTTCTTGGTGTAATTTCCTGGAAAAGCGTCCATCTTTATAATTTCTTTTCTCGAGTGAGTTGGGGCTGGGAGTGACAGGAAAGAAGGCTGAATGAAAAAAGAACTCAAATTGAAGATAATGATGTAATAAAATAAAGTGCTGAAGGTTCATATACTCAGGAGTCAGGTGCGGGGCTAACATTAGGGAGGGAAGGAAAATTAAGTGCAAACATGTTAATTTAATTGTAGGAAATGAGGCCCCTTAGCTTCCATCTTTTAAATTTCTTCCTTTTTAGGACAGATTTTTTTGGGGGGGGGCGGCGGGGAAGGCAGAGACAGAAAAAAAAAATGAGCTCAATTTGAGGTTCATAACAAAAAGAAAAGAAGGTGAATATATTCAGGAGTCAGACCTCGGGCTAATATTACGGAAGGAGTGAAGAATTAAGTGCAAATATTGATTGTAGGGATGTCAAAAAAATCAAAATTTTCTATTAGAATACCAGTATAGGCATGATTTGATGAATTGTTTCCTCGACCACCCCTAACTCCTCGACCTTGGGTGCCTGACACCTGCAATAACAAAGGCATTAAATTTATGAAAAATTCTAGCCACCATAGGAAAAGCAAAACTGAAAAATAAATAAATGTGGCTAACAAATTAAATATCATTGACTTTCTTATGGTTCCTCATATCTTTGATCAATTATTGCCAGCAAAACAATATATGTACAAAATAAAATAACTAAAACGGTGGCTTGCATAACTTAGGGATATCAAGAAACTTGGAGACTGGTATTGGATGTTAACTAATCTGATAATGCATATCAAGCAATAAGTTTAAAATCATTGCAATAACACAATAAAAAAATCTCTGCAAGTTTGTCAACAGATTCACTGATTCATTACTGGTCTATCAGGAACAAGACACGGATGAGTCATGCCAATTGACAGAATAAGAAGGCCAATGCCACATTATTCACTATTTTTTCAACTTTTAACCAATTGGAATGATGTGGAAACAAACCTACTACTGAACGAGGAAAATAATGAGAACTAAATGAAACTTTTATCTTTAACAGAAACATATTACATCTAAATGCTTCTGTTGGTAAATCAGATTACACCTTTTCACTCTCATCCACTGACCAATAGAAGTCAAAGAAGAGTCAAGCAAGAACAACAACAATTCTTGTCATTCAGCAATGGACTAAATCCAAAGGAGACACCTACATGCCATGTCACTGACAACTACATAGATATTTCAGAAAGGACAAGACATATTACCTCCTTTTTCTTATCACGCTTTCTTTTTACCTCATGAAATGTATCTGCCAGCCCAAAAATAGTGTCATTAGAAAATGTGAAACTCAAACAAGCTAATTCGATAAAGACACTACAGATATAATAAAACTATTTCATCTCAAATTGTACAAATTGTGTACATCATAGATTAGAAAACCTAGATCAATGGTGTGTAAATTTATAATAGAAGAATCCCCATTTAGAAGAATGAAAAATCATTTAAAAAAAAAGCACAACTCACAAACTCAATTATAGGAGGTTGGGAATTGTTAATGTAATAAAAAAATAATAAAAAAGTGGATTGCATCAGATAATGTTCAAGTCAAGTTTTTAATTATTATATTTCAATGCTTCACAATCTCTAATGAAACAACTCCCAGACAGCATCTTCGATAACACAAGCTCTAAAGTGAAACAAATATCTTCATTAGCCCATAAAAGCTTTGCCCAGGAACACTCACCTTACATTTTCCCAAAAAAAAAATCCCAAACTTCTCGATTAGCTAGCTCAAATTGTACATAAATTAAAACAACATCCTAGAAAAAAAAAAAAAAAAAAAAAAGAAGAACAAATAAGCTAACAAGTTTATAACTCCATCAATCAAAATCAACCCTTTGTTCCATTTTCAGATAATCAAAATACAATCTTTTACAATAATAACCAAAAAGGATCACAATCCACAAAACAATCCATTAAAGACTGATGCTAAGAAAAAAAAAAAGAAAAGAAAAACCCCAATGTGTATAATACCTAAATAAAGGAGCTTCTGAGCAGTGTCATTGGGATCCATGGAGCAGTCTTTAAGAACAGAGTATATATCTTCATCGCTGTGCTGTTTTCCTGTGATCTCCCTTATGCGTTGTATCGTCTTCCGCACGGTCTCCGGGATCGTAACCCTGACAGCACCTCCTCCTCCTCCTCCACCTCTGCCGCCACTTTTGCTCATGATGCCTCTATTTCTCCTATCTTTGCTAGTATTGGTTTAGCTACTTCGTCTTCTCTCCTATATGCGCTGTGTGTGGAGGGACAGAGTACTTAGAGAGAGAAATAGAGGGGTGGGGCAGAGGGAGGACAGGAGGAGGAGGAAGAGAGAGAAATTGGGGTTTTGATTTACAATAATTTTGACCTAATAATAAAAAATACTTAGCAGTGAAGGTGGTGGAAGTGCGGTGTTGGGGGTGTTTATATAAGGGAAACAAAATAAAATATTTTAGGGGTTTGGTTGTGCTTTCTCCTGACCCAAAAGGGCCATACAAACACAATAAAGCTTTCATGGCTGCTTTATTTTATTTTTTTTCCAAAAAAATGTTATTAATTCATTTTATCACTTAAAAAATTTCAAATTTATTTCATTTATTAAATAATATTAATTTTTATAAAAAATAACATAGTTTTTAATAATTTTAAACTTATCAATAGTAATTTTTTATCAATGTCACTTTATTATTATTATAAAAACTATTAATATAAGAAAAAATTATTCGAAAACTCAATAGGTACAAAATTAAAATGCCAAATTTGTAAATATATTGTTTATGAACCTTAAATTTCCTTTTTTCCTTTTCTTGTATATGTATATATGTCTATCTTAATGAAACAATATTTGTATACATGTCTATATTAATGAAACAATATTTATTCAAACTTTAATTTGTCATATTCAAAAATATAATTGAGCATAATATTGTAATTTTTTATGATTTACAAAATAATGAAATTAACATTTGCATCATTCATTTTTTATTTGATTGTTTTTTAAATAATTGCTTGATAATATTTGAAATTTTACTTTTATATTTATAATTCAATATATATATATATATATATATATATATATATATATATATATATATATATCTCTATCTATCTGTGGCTATAGAGAGAGATAGCGGGCGAGGGGCGTGGGTGTGAGGGTGTGGGTGTCG
>CATIWR010133054.1:0-13670 GCA_949677035.1 Omphalea diandra | reverse complement strand
AATGAACAATTAATGTATAGTCCCAATAATATAAAATTGAGCAACAAAAAATAGAAAAAAGAGAGAAAATAAAGCATTCCAACAACAAAAAAGGAAGAAAAATTAGAGAAAAATATAGGAGAAATAATATAAAAACAGAGGGAGAAAATTAGATTAAAAAATTTTTAAAAAATAATAATGAGTCAACACCCGATTTCACTCGATTTTACCAATTTTAACGATTCAAAACTCGATTTCACCCGATTTTACCACAAATCTGATTTTATATACGATTAAAATCGTTCACGTGATTTTGACTCATAAAATCGTACGAGTCAACTCGCGATTTTGACAACTATGATGTATACTTAAATTTAATTTATTATGATATCTATTAGAAGATGTTATGATGCAAACATCCAAGTCAAGTCCAAAACTCCACTTCAACTTCAAAGTCGAATTGCAAGGGGATGCTCAAGAAGTTCAAAGATGCAATTGGAAAATTTATGCAAAAAGGAATAACAATTGGACTAGGCTAAAGAGCAAAGGATGCGTGAGACCCAATTATATGGAAATACAAATTTGGACTCTTCAAAGAAAGCACTCAATTTAATTCAATGGAGCACAACATATAGAGAGACCTATGACTCTTAGCATTCAGCCAAGACACTCTTTTAGAGGCCCAATTTGGCCAAACGTGGAAGATGGGTGATTAAATCAAGGATTTTACAAGATTATGCATAATTGGCAAGATTTTCCTTTTCTCTTTAGGATTTTCTTTTTTGGCTGAATTCCTTCCCCTTCTTGTTTAGGAACTATGTTGTTTAGTTAAGCAAAGAACTTCTTTTATAGTTAGAAAAATATCTTGATGTATCTTTTAGTATTTCCTATTTAGCTTGGAAGTATCTCTTTCTTAATAAAATAGAAAGATTCAACCAAACATGTAAGGTCTAAATAGGAAGTGTTTTCTTAGAGTTTTCTTGAAGCACTATAAATAACCCTTCATCTTTGGTTAAGAGGCAATGAATAAACAATATTTTCTTTTAGCAAAATTTACTTGTGAGATCTACTTCTCTTCTTCAATTCTTGAGTAGTTTTGATGAGATTATTGAGTGAGTACTTAAAAATTTCACAAACTTGTTTAATCTAAGTTTTAATTTAAGGTTGAGATTAACATCACTTAGATCTTTTATAATTTAGGTTGCTAAAAATAAGTTTTCTCGAGATCTAATTGAGATTTAAAAATTTATCTTGTTTTTTGATCTTTGCATTAAAGTTTGAGACTTGTGTTTACATACGAGTAATGATTCAAACCAAGCTCATTTGTATCATACTAGAAGAAATCTAATCTTAATATTAAAATGTTTATAGGTGCAATTAATTAGACTTGGATTGATATTTTGATATGTAAGTTTGTAATTATATACAATACTAGAAATAAAAACATACTATTCATTTTATAGTACTACAATATATCTTTTTAAGGTTACCATAATTTTCTAGCATCATTATACTCTCTCTCTCTTTATATATATATATATATATATATAAAGTTTGTTCTTTAATTTGACATATCATCTTTAAAAATACTAATAATTTAAAATATTCATAACTTGACCTATGACATGCTATCAACATATTTTATGTATATGACTCATAAATTTCTAAAATAAAAATTAACTAATAACTTATTATAATGTAATAATTTTAATATATCAACTAATAAAAATTATCTTCATAAATTTATATCTTTAAAATTAATGATAAAATATAAAATTAATTTAAAAACTTTAAATAAAAATTATATATAATGTTAAGTAAAAATTTGTGCAATGCATTAGTTAATGACTTGTTAAAGAAAGAAGAAAAATGAATTAATATGGTTGAAAATACTTTAAATATATTGAGACTATTAAATATAAACATGACACTTATGTTGTTTGCAACTTCTTAATTTTTACATCAATAAATATATAGCTAAAAATATTTAACAAAAGTTATTGGTGTCAAAAAGAATTTAATTTTCATTTTGTAATAATTTAACAATAATTATTCTCAATAATAATTATTTTTAAAAATTTTCAAGTCCATTAATCATTATTAAATTATTAATTGGAAGAAAAACAAAATTGAAAAAACAATCTCAAAAAAAATGTATTTTTAACCATTTTACAGCTTTAATCAATCAAACAAAAAGTGTCACTGCATCAATTGAAAAGCAGAAATTGTTTACCACGTGACAACCAATGTGACGCCATCATCCAAGACGAGCGTTTTCCTCAAGTATTGCAGGGTACCAAACTATTATTTTTGGGTTCAATATTTTATTACCGTTGCACTGCTATATGGGTTCTACTATAATTAAAAACCCATTTGGTCTTCTAACTCAACAATGTTTGTTTTTCTGTTTTCGCTTCCCTCAGTCATTAATGGTCCACTCTCTGTGCAGTTTACATTTTTTGTTTATTTGAAGCGATGCTCCTATTCATAAAGCGTGGGGCGATATATATCTTTTCAAAAAAAAAAAAAGAATAGATCTTAATATTATTCAAATATAAATATACAAAATAAAAAAGAACTAGAAAAAGGGACCATAACAGTTTGAGAGAATAACCAAAAGTACCTCTAAAAGAAAAAAAAGAAAAAGCCAAAAGGTTTCACAGACAATGAGGTAATCTCAAATCTATCAACTATTTTAACTCTTGATGTGATTCTTATAATTAATAATTTATTATTAAATTAGATAAAAATTATTATTCACTATTAAATTAGATAAGATTAAAAATCATTGAATTAAATGAATTTATTTTTTATTATTAAATTAAATCATATTATTTAACGATATTATAAAAAATTTTACTGTAAAATTCACTCCTTTTTAACTTGTAGGTATAATGTATAGATTTTTTTTTTATGAATATTATGTACAATTCTTTGTCATGACATATATTATACTATTTTTTTTCTTACTTTTATTTACTAGTATTAGAACATGTCTTCTATGAGCCTCCAATTTAAATCTCCGTTATAATATGCTCAAATGTGCTATATCAACTGTACATTATCGTCCTTTTGTTGGAAGAAAATCGAGCTAAGAATAATGGCAGCACCTGTTACAGCAACCACAACAAGAAATTGCCTCGGCGGCCAACCATGAGCTCCTTGTGCTCTTCGAGTTGCATTGACATTGTCCCTTCATATTGAATACAAACAGACTTGGACAATTCTATGGAATACATATAAACTGCATTCATGGACGACAGGGACATACCTGCTGCTGCGGCGGCCGTGGAGGCGACAATGACAACTTTGCATCTGATTCCGGCAGACTTTAAACAAAATTAATTAAGGAAAGATAAAAACAGTGTTTAACTAGCTTAAGGACATATGTACCTGAACGTGTGTGTTTAAGCAGTGTCTCTGGACTTGCCTTTTTGGAATGATTTCACCACAGAATTTGCACTTTTCCAAGTTGCGGATGCAATGTGCTACGTGCAAATTGATATTTGAGGCTGGGATTCTTTTATCACTGTTATTAACAAAGTAAATTAACGGTCCAAGAACTGCATGAAACCTCTACCAATTCCAATGATTCAAGAATTGCGCGAACAAATATATACACAGAGGTAAAATCACAAACCAATTAGTACAGATTGTAGTTGATTGTTCAGAAGGAATCGCCATTTAGTACCTGTAGAAAATCCATATACAATTTAGAACTTGCTGCAAAGAAAAGAAAAAGAAACATAAATACAATTTAGAGTACAATAAAATAATATTAATTATGTATTTTTAAACTATATGTAAAATAAAAAGTAATCATCAAAATCAGATAGAAAATATATGATATGTGTATCAATTGTTGGATTAACATAACGATATACATACCTAAAATTGAAGTGCAAGAACATGAAATTAAAAATTAAAAAAAAAAGAAATTAATGAATTCCCATTGAGCCTAGTACCCCAGTTCTAAAATAATAATAATAATAATGAATCAACGAAGAAAATAGAAGGACCATAGGGGTTGGACTCGTTTTATTGTTTGTGGTTAGGAAATGAATCAGGAAAGTATTCTCTTCTTCATCTCAAGAGTTTGCTTTTATTATCTTGCAAATGATTGGTTTCGATTCTTAGCTTTGAGTTCAGAAAACGGTTTTTAAAGGCAAAAGGTTTTCTGTTCTACGGTTAGCTTCTCCGCGCCGATTTAAAAATTCTTGGGTTTTAAATTCTAACCCAAATAAGAGGTCACGTTTATAAGCCCATAATTGGCTCAATTTTGGATCAGTCTGGTAAGCTTTCCCATATGTGACCCACCCATTTGGGTCTAGATTTTTTTGTAAATTCTTAGTTGTAAATTCTCAATTGGCAAACTACATCAGCCCGCTACTGAATTTTCACTATTTTGTTTATTGTTGAGCTTCTTATAATTTTTTTTGTTGAGCTCTCAAACGTTTTAATTTTACTCTCATCTCATTTTTTAAATAACTCCATCGCGTGTGCATTCATTAACCTGTTAAAAGCGCGTGAAGAGCTGCAATGACCAAATCAATCTCAAACTTTTATCAAATCTACTATTGACTCACTCAACTTTTATAATTATATATTTATTATTTGTAATTATATTTATTATTTAGAGTAATAATTATAATTTATCATTATGTAATTATAATTTTTAATTATATATTTATTATATAATTATATATAATGAAACAATTATATATAATATATTAATTTATATATAAATTTAATATATATAATTATTTTTATTTAATTATAATTAATCAAAAAAAATTTTATAGTATGAAATAGAATTCAAAATTTGTTTACATTCTATTTTTTTAGAATAATATAAGAGATCAATTTAGAAATGAAGAAATACTAATAAAAAGCTCATATACTATTTCGTCCGAAAGTGAAGTCATGTGTCATTAAAAACATGTCGAAAGAAAAAAAAAATTCACCTAATTGATATCTTAGTTATCAATTGATTCCTCAACTTTTTTAAAAAATCAATCATGAATAAAATTAATTATTATTTCATACCTAATTTTTGGTTATGATTCAACTAAACTTTTTTCTTTTTTTAACAAAAATAATTAAACCTATTGAGTTCTGATTTTTGATAATTTTATTTTATCCTAATTTCTTTATTATTATCCTAAAAAATATAACAGTATAACAAAAAATTTTGAATTTTGCTCTGTAATTTTTAAACCTATCTTGACTATATTCATGAATAAAATTAACTATTATTTCATGATTATTTTGGTTCAATTAAACCTATTTAAAAAATATTAAAAATTATTGAGTTGATCCACTTTTTAGGAATTTTATTTTATCATAATTTACTTCTTATCAAATCTATCTCTAACATTATTCTAACAAATATAATACAATAAACAATTTTAAATTTTGCTCCATACGTTTAAAAAATTCTTAGCTCCAATCATGAACAAAATTAACTGTTATTTTATGATAAAATTAACTGTTATTTTATGATAAAAATGTCAAGATGTTTAATGAGTTTAATGTATTTGTGATGGAGTTTGAAACGACTGATATGGGATTAATACGTTATTTTTTAGGATTGGAAGTCATTCAAACTACTGCTGGTAATTTCATTTACTGAAAAAGTATGCTCAAGAACTTCTTGCAAGATTTAAAATGGCTGAATGCAAGCCATTTGGAACACCAACCGAACTTGGTTTAAAGTTGCGCAAGATAATGGTGATATGGAGGTTGACAACACTTGTTTTAAGCAAATCATTACAATCTCATGTACTTAACCTCCATGAGACCTGACATCATGTAATCAATAAGTTTGTGTTAGAAATTCTTAGATCTATTGTACTTTATTTGTTTGGGCTTCACAAATTTGGATTTAAGTATTGAGTTTGCACCATAAACACACAAATTGGACTTGGACATGTGGGTTTAAACACTTGAAAATGGACTAATGTTAAATACGCCTCCACCAAAATTGCCTAAACCATTTTAATTTGACTCTCCTAAGATATATATACCAATCATTTTTCTTCTTCATTTTCTATGTGGGGATCTTGTTCCACATCCTTCCAACGGCTTGATTAATAGATAATATGGAGAAGCCATCTGAGATGCATTTGAATGCAGCTAGAAGAATCCTTAGACATGTGAATGGTATAGTTGATTATGGTGTGTTTTACAAAGGAAAAATGGTACTGATCTTGTTGGCTATGCAGATAGCGTGTATACAACTGGAGTAGACGATTGCAAAAGCAGAGTCACATATTCATGCTTAATTCTAGTGCGATATCATGTCCACAAAAAAGCAACAAATAATGACACTTTCCACAATTGAGGCCGAGTTTGTAGCAACAGCCTCATGCTCATATCAAACTTTGTAGATTAGAAAAATGTTTGGAGTTTTTTCTGTTCAGAGCATTAATCAAGAAAAAAAAAAGGAAGATCATGTGGCAATGGAATCTTAAATTGTTTTTCAGCAGAAATCATTTTAAGGGAGAGTGTCAAGAGTTAAGTTTTATTAACATGGTGAGTCAAAGACCAAGTTAAGTTAGTGTCCTGCTTTGTAAGAGTTGTGGTTGAGGATATTCACCACTTCGTTTTGATTCTGTTCCTAAAAATATGCACATATTATTAGTAGATAATGTGCTATTTAAAATATCTCTATTTAAACTCTAAGTTTATCTTTCATTAAATAATTAGTATAATTCGGCTTGAATCTTCTATTAAATACCGACAAATACAACTTGCCCAAAACAAAATATGCACTGTGCAAGAAAGCTGGCGAGCACAAATGAAATGTGCCACAGTGCCAAACATGAAAACACTCTAAACCTTCTCTGGACTAGACTTCAAGGTCACCCCAAGACTTCTATGATGATTAGCTTCTCTAGAGAGTGAAGAAATCATATACATAGAGTTAGAGACCAAACACATTTTAAGATTCAAGTGAATTTCTTAGTCCATAAAAAGATGAATGGTTAATGTGTTCATTTCAAATTTTCAATCTATTTCTGTCAAAATTAATTCAACTTCTGCAAATAGAAACACTTTCTTGAATTAATTCTTACCACAAAAATGAAAGTATAGAAAAGCTTCAAAGGTGATTTTCTTTTAGATCTTAATGTAATTATACAATGTTCGGATAGTTATCCTCCTAAGGCAAACATTTAGAAAATGAGGCAATTTTGTTCTCTTTTCTTTTCGGCATCATAATTATATTTATAAATATCAAATAAAAAGTGGTTAAGACATAAGGAGCAGAAATTGATTAGAAATTCATAATATACATTCTCAAATACTTGCAAAATTCTACAGTGACAAATTTAATACTGTTGTTAAATAATTTTATCTAATTCAATTGTAAATAATAATATATAATCTTATCTAATCCAATTGTGAATAATAATTTTTATCTAATCTAATAATAAATTATTAATTACAACATTTTAATATAATACATAAATGATATTATATTTTTCACCTGAAATACCTACTTCAAAATGTAAATATTTGATAATTGATTTAATCATATTTATTATAACATTATCTTGTCACATAATTTTTTGAGAATGCCATCACATCACACAATTATATCATATAATAAATATACCATTTACGTGTCTGCAAATCCATGCACATAAACTAGAGCATGGAGATATATAGTTTAAACAAAACAAGAAATGAATTAAAAAGAAAAGGAGGAATCATAGTTGTTTCACAATCACATACTCAGTTTTCAATCTTGTCCATCAAAATAACAATGGCACCCAAGGCAGAACACAAGCCACTGTCTAGATTTAGGAATCGCACCTACATACATGTAGCAAGTACCACCCTCTTGGATGTAACATGCAGAAACAAAATTAATCCAATTATATTGTTACAACTGTAAAAGATTTCATTTTCAATAAATTCTAGGAACCTTACGGATTAGCAATGCCAAAATCTGGCACAAAAGAAGAATTCATTAATCACTTAATTAATTACCCAATAAGTTGCGATAAAAGACTCATAGAATACCCTCAGCCGCATTAAATGAGCAACAGAAACTACATCCAAGTTCAAAAAAAAAGAAAAAAGAACAGCAGAAACTACATATACATATATATTTTTATATTGTTTCTTTTCTTGATACACGTTTTAAAAGAAAGGGAGCATCAAGTTAATTTTGACTTGGCCCGGGCTGCACCTGCACCAAGCAGATATTTGACATGTATTGATGTATTGGTAGCCAAGGTTTTATTTTTTTTTTTGGGCCCCGTATATTTCTTTCCTTTTCTAACGTTCATCATCCTCTGTAGTCTTCTAGTTAATATTGTTTGATTATAAGGTAGATATCTAATTAGAAGATTATTGTTTCTTGTTCTTGCTCTTTTGCAGGATTTATACATATATTCATCAAAATGGAGAAGCTGGGTTCTATTTCTATGTGGCTAGCAATGGCTTTTGGTTCATCTTGCTCCTTTTTACTCCTTCCTCCAGGTTCGGACGCTTCTTTCTTTTTTTCATTTTTGTTGATCCAGTCAGGTTCATGAGCTTTGCTCACTACATCTTCTTGGCCAATATGCTCCTTTATTTAGTGTTTGATAATATGTTTTCGAAGTGTCTATTTGAGATAATTGATAAATGTTTGTGGATAATTGTTAGCTGATTGCTGGTAGCTGATAATAGTTTAATATTAAGTGTTTGATAAATTTTATTTAGCTGTTGTTATTAATTTATAAAATGACTAATAAATGTATAATTATAATATTTTATATATTGAATTAAATAAATAATACATTTTCATGCATTTTTATAATATATCATTTCAAATTTTAGGATATTACAATTATTATTTTATATATATGAAATTTTAATAATTATTTTTATTAATAATAATTATTATCTATGTTAATTTTTAATGTTAATTATTATATATTACAATTATAATTTTTTAATTTTATTATAATATCATTTTTATAATATATGTTATTATTATTAATTATTATATATGTTAATTATTTTATATTTCAGTAATTAAAATATCCTATATATAATTTTTTTATAAAATTTATGTATAATAATTTAAAATAAATTATTTTATATAAATAATTAAAATAAATCTAAAAGAAAGGATATTTTTATCTATTATTAACTATTACCAGCTGAGGTTGGAAACTAACCCCAAATATGAGTAGATTCCAACCGTAGTTGATTAACATATTAATTAGTTATCAGCTGTTATTTTAGATTGTTATTAAATACTATTTTATCAACTGATAAAAGTCAACAACTATCAGCTACATTCATCAGCTATATCAAACACCCCCTAAGTCTAATTTAGTGGACATAACCAAAATAATAATAATAATAATAATAATAATTTGGTGAAGCAAATTTATTTCCATTTTGTCACATATTTGTAATTTTTTTATGCTCTTTTACTTATTCTAGCATACCCAATAAACTTTTACCAATATTTAATTAAAAATATATGCATTTGTTATACTAAATATCAAATAATTAATAAAAATAATCATTTTAAATGCAACTAAGTCCATATCTTATGGATGAAAATGGTGTACTCTTCTAAGATTATGCTTAATTCATTGGCAGCGGGAGATTTTTCCAAGTGCATACTGCTCATCTCTTGAAGTTCGGCTATATTGGAAGAATCATCATAGAGTAATTACATATTCTTAAAAATTAAACGTATTTTCTTCTATTAATAATAATTAAGATTTAAACATTATACCAGAAATTACTAAATTTTCTGGTGATGAATTCTATTGCTCTCTATTAATAGTGATTACACTCATCTACCAGATAGTGATAGACAATAGCCTTGTCCAAGTTACTTTATCAAATCCGACAGGTGAGATTGCCGGAATACAATATAATGGTATGGAAAGTGTATTCCAAATCCATAATCGAGAAGGCAATCGAGGGTACGTCCGCAAATCCTTTCAAATCACTGATCATAAAATCCTGCCAGTGTTTCCTTAATTGCATTAGTAATTAAATGCAAAATTTCCACTAATTAATATCAAAACGAACATAATAGGTATTGGAATATTGTCAGGAACAAGCCTGGAACGCGTATAGCATATGATAGGTAAGTTCTTTTTTTTTTTTTTTTTCTTGCATTCCAGAACTAATGAAGTGCTATGATTTGTTGTTTCTACATGTTTATAAATTGGGGTTTTTTTAGTGTTAGCTATTCATCATGTTGGTTAAGAGGAAGAGATTTTAGGGTGGTAATGGAAGATGAAAACCAAGTGGATATTGTCAGGAACAAGCCTGGAACGCGTATAGCATATGATAGGTAAGTTCTTTTTTTTTTTTCTTGCATTCCAGAACTAACGAAGTGCTAGGATTTGTTGTTTCTACATGTTTATAAATTGGATTTTTTTTAATGTTAACTATTCATCATGTAGGTTAAGAGGAACAGATTTTAGGGTGGCAATGGAAGATGAAAACCAAGTGGAAGTTTCATTCACTAGAACATGGAATGCTTCCATTGGTAGCTATACAGCCCCTCTAAATGTAGACAAGAGGTACATAATATATATAGTTAAATTATGTGCTATATATTACACCAAATCGTTGGATGAGTAACACATATTCTGAATTGTTTACATTTGAATAAAAAGAGAATTACATGTATTTTACTGTTTCATTCCAGTCATCATTAATAACTTGATGTAATACCCTAAAAGTAATAAAAAAAATCTTTCAATTTTCTAATAATTTCTGATCAATATTGATATGGATATTAATTTTACAGGTATATATTAAGACGTGGAGACTCTGGGGTGTTTGCCATACTAGAACGTTTAGAAGGATGGCCTCATGTTGACATCGATCAAATTAGGATCGTTTTCAAACTCCATGGTGACAAGTAAAGAAAACCATAAAACTCAACTTACTATTAATATATATTTCTTCCTTTTTTTTAAAAAAAAAAAACTAAATATTCACTCTGAGGCCACGAGCTAAAACGGGTAATAGCTCGAGCATGAATTGGGAATTGGGCGAGGCAGAGTTGCCCATCATCACAATCAATCGTAATTAAATAATGAATCGTATAGTGATAATTAAGTATTCAACAATACAATAGTTTATCAATGGCACTAATGGGTTGTATACTGAATTGTCAGGTTCCACTTAATGGCAGTATCAGATGACACGCAAAGATCCTGCCAGGCCCTAAAGACTGCCGCGTCGGGCAGCAACTGCGCACCCAGAAGCTGTTCTGTTCACCAACCCAACTAACCCCAAACCTCGAGGAGAGGTTGATGACAAGTACCCAATATTTGGATATCAGAAGGCCCACCTGTGGGATTCTGGATCATCACAGCTAATGATGAATTTCGCGCAGGTGGGCCCACTAAATAAGATCTCACCTCTCATGTAGGCCCCACTGTTCTCTCTGTAACTGTTTCTATTTTATTTTATTTTATTTCACTATTATAAATTAAATTTTAATTAATTAATATTTGCAATTTTACAGTTTTAATAATTAGGGGGGTAAAAGAAGGTCGGTCCCGTCAACTGAATTGGTAGAAGTGGCAATTAGGTTGAGTCTTGCAGCTTCGAATGTAGTAATCTCTCTGCTATAGTCAATTTCATTTTTCAATGAGTTTAATTGAGTAATTTTGAAATTTTGATGGAGTTGGGTCGTAATATATAAAATATTTTTAAATTTGAAATTAAATAAATAATTTTGATTTTTTCAATAAAAATATTATTTTAATTTTAAATATTTTTTTATTTTTAATAATTTAAATTAACTCATTCGAATCATCTTAAATCAAGTGTCACTGTATCTAAGCGGAGTGAATTTTTAAATCAAATTAAAAATTTATCATTTTTATATGTACTTATAAAAGTGTCGGAAGTGAGGAGACTTTCTTTTTTTTTTTTTTCCCCATTCTACCACTATATTGCAAACTTAATTTTTATGATGAGAGTTACATAAAGAGAAATTAGATATGTAAATAAGCTAAGTCAAGTTAAATATTAGCTAGCTCAATTTAAGTTATTTATAAATAAGTTAAATTAGAGTTGAGTATTTTAATATCATTTATTAATTTAATCAAGTTCAAGGTGAATATTATGAAGATTGTATAAAGTGTTTTAAATAAATTCAATTGAGTTAATTTATTTAATAAATTAAATTATAAATAAATATTATTAATAGAATTTTAAAAGTTAAAATTTTATTTGAAATATTAGCATAATTATTAATATTTATTTAAAAAAGTAAAAAAATAAATATTACATCATTCATATATACTGCAATGTAAAAATATGTAGCGAAATTTAAATTATTAATAAAATTATTTTCGAGCAAAATCACAAGCTAATCAACTAGCTGGTTTATGTGCTTAACAAGATGATTATTGATAAATTTAAAATTAGTTGATTAATTTAATGAACCAAGTTTGAATTTAATTTTAAAATTTACCTAATAAATAAGTTGAGTTTAAATGAATTTTTAAAAACTACACTGCAATGCGTAGTCCACGAACATTGAGCTTTCAATAAATAAAATATAACAAGAAAGAGAAAAAAAAAAAAAAAAAAAGGGTTCTACTACATGATCAAATATCAAGTGACCAATGGCCTTTTCATATGTTCATCATATCATAAAAAAATTTCATATAGTGGGGGCGATAGAATTTAAATTTAACAGTAAGGCAAATAAAATCTTATAATATGCAGATGTTTACCAGTACCCATTACATTGGGAAGGACTTAAATACGCAACAGAGATGGAAAGCCATGGAAAAAAGTTTTTGGTCCCATATACGTCTACCTTAACTCAATTTCAACTCAAGAAGATCCCCTCTGTATGTCTTTCTATCTACTTACTACCTCAATTGTTATTATTATTATTATTGTTGTTGTTGTTGTTGTTTTCAATGATTTCTGGTTATATAATAATGTTTTGATGTTTAATTTAGATGGTAATAGAAGTTGAAAATTGGCCCTATGATTTCCCACAATCCAAAGATTTTCCTCCTTCATATCAACATGGAACAGTTTCAGGTCAATTGTTAGTCCATGAAAGGTAATGACAATTTTATCTTACGATATTTGATTGTGGATATTTCAAGTAAAGATTAGTGATAATGATAATGATAATAGTAATAATAATAATAATAGTTTTTATTCATTTATAGGTACACTGGCAATAACAGATTAATATGGGCTGGCTTTTCTTATCTGGGCTTGGCAGCACATGGAGAAGTTGGCTCATGGCAAAGCGAAACCAAGGGTGATTTTCCTTGCCTCATTTTTATTGTCTCATCACAATGATGTTCGATTGATTGAATTAGCTGGAAAAATAAAATACAATGTAGGAGAAATATTTGAAAGTCAGAAAAATCTTTGTTATGCTGAGCCTGTGATTGGCAAATTTTCATAGGGAGAAAAAAAAATAAGGAAAATAAATTTTATTTTCTCTCTTTATTTTCCTCCCTCTTGATTGGATAAAAAGGAGGGAAAGGAAAATAATTTTTATTTTCCTTTGATTGGATAACCAATATGTATTATATTTCCAATTTTACCCTTTATTAAATAACACATTTGAATATATAATTGTATTGTATAATGATAAAAAATAATAATAATAATTTAATTGATTTTATATGAAATTAAAATTTATATAATGATAAATATAATGTTAATACGAA
>CATIWR010133050.1:0-19534 GCA_949677035.1 Omphalea diandra | reverse complement strand
TTTTTTTCAAACAAACTAGACATATAATGGGACAACATATTCAAATTTCAGGCTAATATCAGATACACATAAAATGTGGTGAATTTTTAAATGTTGCCCTGTTGCAGTGTCCTCTCAGTCTTAGTAGGTCTTACATTCTTGGGCATAACTCAAATTGTACTATTCCAATTTCAATAATATTATACCATCAGTTAAAAAACATATAAATGAACATTTTTCATGCTTTACTCATTATCCAGTTCAGTCTATAAGGTCACCAAAACAAAGGAACAATCTCGGGACAAGTAGGTTCATAACATGTTGACAACTGGTCATGATAAAGGGACAATATCTCAGCAACCATGATGGATTTGGCAACAATATTTCACAGGTATGTAGATCAGACATAAATATACAACTTTCAAGTTTGGACCATCATCAAATTCTGAGTCTATGGGCATCAAATTCTTGGAAAACCGAATTAAAAGAAAGGTGGTGTGTCATCCGGATACAGAGTCAGTCCCAATCAATGAGCCATATCTCTTTCCACACAGAAAATTAATCAAAACTGATTTACAGGTGTTTATAGGGAATATAACCCTACAATTTTTATGTTTTGCACTCTGTCAAAATCAGAACATAAGGCCACCAAAATATAAGAAATCAGAAGACTGAGATCATCTCGGTTCGGATTTGACCCAGTCCTATTAAAGTAGTCATATCCCTTCACACACACAGAATCAAGTAAAACTGTTTCATATGCACCTATATGAGAAATAAGGCTACAACTTTCATGTTTTGCACTTTGCCCAATTCCTCTTCTAGGGTTATTAAATCGTGGGTGAAAAATTCTACTCTAACAGCAAAATCAACAGAATCAGCTCTTGTTCTCTTGGATTACTACTTCCATCCAAGTGTTCTACCTCAATTACTCCATAATTCTCACTAACCATGCATGATTAACATGTCATGAGAGGTTAATTCCAGTTGAGAAGAAGATAAATTTACTTACCTATTGTCCCAGAATTGGAAAACCTTAGGCAGCTCACTCTTCTCCTTCTCTTCTTATTCTTCTTCTTCTTCTTCTTCTTCTTCCTTTGCTCTCTCTTTGTTTTTGGTATAACCCACGTTTTTCCCCTCAATTCTGACCCTGATTAGCAGATATAAACTTATTATAATAATATAAAATCATGGTGTTTCATTTCCATTGGTTGGAAGATCACTTTTCCTCTTTTAGTCCCTCTTCTTCACTCCTTAAGCACTTCCATCGATCTGCTAATTCCTAGATGCTCCTTATACTTTTAGATGAGCTCTCAAACACCATTATTTATGATGCTATAATAAGCATACAACAAGAAATAATTTGTCATATAACTATGCAAACACTGCATATATGCTCAAGTATCCCAAATGCAACGGTGCCATTGTCATTGTCGTGTTTTTACAATTCTCATGTCTAAATGATTATTTATCCTATGCATATGTTCATATGTGATTTCATATCATTTGTGCAATGAATATATTCATGTGATAATACCAATGAATAGGGATAGGAATGTTATAGTTCGAGTATTAATCAACCCTACGTCCACTCTCCAATTCTCTGCAATTAGGTGTTTCACTCACTCAAAATGGTGTTTCCAAGCTACACCTAACTTTTACACTTTGTGTTTTTAAGGTTCACACAACAACCTTTAACAAGTGTTTTCTAAAGCTCACACTAAAACCTCTTTCAAGTGTTTTCACAGGCTCACACTAAAACCTTTCTCAAGTGTTTTTATACGCTCACACTAAAACCTATTACAATTGGTGTTTAATGCTCACACCAAACAATCACTTAAAGCATAAAGAAGAATTGAAAGAATGAGTAGCAAATTTGCAAGAGTTTTGTTACAAGTTAATGAATTCTTTTGCATTTACATTTGTTTGATTGATATTTATAGCTCATACCCACCAAAGAGACGTTAGACTATGAAGCTCATTAAATCTTCAAGACATGTTAGGCAGATTCTACATTAATTACATGACAGGCGGGAGTCACAGTCATGACATTCCAATTTCCATACATGAGCCAAAAATTGCAACAAAAAACCCCATTTGTGTCTAATGACTAGTCCACATGTTTGCTCCTTATTGGTCCAACAGGAAAATATAGTCGTTGCTTTCTAAATGCCTACAAATTTTGCAGCTGTGATCAATCCTCGTACAGGGCGTGACTTAGGACGCGAAGTCTTCTATTTGAAGGAGAATTTTCATCTTCATACATCACAGTCGCTACCCACAATGTCGCCCACATGAATTTTGTTCTTTAACGGATACCTGGGATACTTGTAACGTTGTGGTTATGGACTTGGTTCTCTCTTTAGTTACTATGAAAGTTGAGGTCACAACAGAGACGCGACAATGACCATAAATTCGTATGTGACTTTGACACTCTGATTTTTGGATGAGTCACAGCAGCGATGATGCCCGTGAATTTGTCTAGCCTACTTTCACCTTGTTCTTGAGCTAAGTCGCAGTTGTGAATTAAAAGTTACTAACCACAAATTTGGATGAACTTTGCCTTCATGAAGATTATGAACTCCATCCAACTTCCAATTGAAAATTTAACTTAATTATGCAAAACAACACTTAATGGAAACATTAGGATTGATCAATCTCCTTTATCAAGATCAAAAGAGGTCTAAAACTTAGGATTAACTATCCTAGTCCAATAATATCTTGCTACTACTTCAAACCCTTTTTCTTGATTAATCTTTATAATATGGTGATAGTCTGCCTTTATTTCTCGAGTACTTAATTTCTAAGTTAAAAGTAATAGGTGTGGCCAAATGTTATATCTCATATTATTACAACTTGACTATTATAAAAAAAATCTAACCAATCTATAAAAAGTATGTTGTATTAAAGTAGAGATCAACGTAGTATGAATCCCTTTTAAGTAACTATTGAAAGACTTAGAATTATTAGTTGACATTCAACCATACTATACACCACCATCATATTTACACATTCACTTCTTTTCGAATAGATTCTTAGCCTATTTATAACTTAGGATAAATTTTCTTAATAATTGTCATTGCTTTTTTGAAGTTTTTCTTTCGATTTTAAGGACCTATATATATTAATATTTCATTGTATTAATAATCATACGATATTTGCAAACAAATAACTATAGTGTGTATGTTTATGTACAAGTTTTTATAGGTTTGCCTACATTATATAAGTCATCTTTAAGCTTGAAATTCTTAAACTTGTTATCGTTATTGTTATTGCTAACTGCATGTCGTAAGTAATCTCGATAATATGCCTATAGAGGTCATCACCATTGCCTTTCATTGTTTTCACAATACCAAGATGGCAATCAGAGATGACATATAAATCCTTCCTTGATGTCACAAATCTTTATATTAGAAATGTGAACCATTCTGATTTGCTATGTTTTCATAATCAACTATAGCAAAAGCAAGAGAAAAAAACTTTATTATATTGATCCAATGTAAAAGTAATCAACATCATGGCTTTATATTTAACATATAATAATGTTCTATCAATATGAATGACAAGTTTACAATATTGAAAACCATTAATACAAGGTTTGGGAGTCTAAATAATCTTTTAAATTATACATGATTTGGGTCCACTTTATGCTTATTCTCAATAATATAGTCCCTATGTTTAACCCTATAAGTAGATCTAGGATTGAATGCCTTAATTATAGTTATCAATTTTGGTAATTAGTAATAAGAGTCATCCCAATCCCCACACAATCTAGAAATGACCTTTTGTTTTGCTTTCCAAACTTTGAAGTATAAGGACATATAATTATGTTATTTATAATATCCATCTTTAATGTTGTAATTTTAATTATTAGATATAATGCAATTAGATGCACAATGCAACAAATTATCAAACTGAAATCTAATTGTCGATGGACTTGATTAATGATATGGGATGAACAAGTATGTGGCTGATCATGTCTAGTAATTTTCTAAAATTTAGGATTCTTCTTATGTGTTGCATGTAGTCTCCACTTACAAGATTCATAACACCTCATGCAAACTAGTGTCAATGTATTATGTATTATGTTAGACTCCTTAGAACAACATTAATGATACCTACATAAAGAATATTCTTTCACGACTAATTTAATAGCTTACTTTAAAGGAAATAACATCCTTTTGTTCAACTCCTTATATGGGTCTTACAATTTAGTTATATTTGATCTATGAATAAATCAACATAGGCATTTGCAATCTTCATTTATGAATAATGGCTACTTACAATGATTGAAAGTTGTTAAGGATTTAAAGGACAAATATTATTACACTTACCAAACACCTCATGATTATCATCATCAGAATCATTATCTTCACCATCATTTTCAAAGCCATCATCCCTTCTTTATCATCACCTTCCTTATACTCATCCATATATGTTTGGATATTATCCCCATTACCATTGTTATATTATGACCTTTCTTGCCATCATTACCACCACTTATAGGCACATCTTGTTCATCTACTTTAATATTTTAACCATATGTTATATCCATATCATTATAATTTTGCCCTTCTTCACCCTCGATTTCATCATCATCATCCTTAATGCATTCATTACCTTCTCCGACCATAACATTATTCATCTCATTATAACCATCGATCCCCTACCCTACCAATTTTCACCATTATGAACTAAATAAAAATCATCAAAAATAATATTTATGTCATCATCATCCCATATCTCGACGGTCATAAATTTCCAATAGTTACTTTGACTTATAAAATTATGTTAATAAATGATTTTAACACAATTTCATTCTCATGCAATTCAATTACAATTTTTATGCATTGCCAAAATTTGGCAAATATAAATCTTCAAAAAATTGTTAGGGATTTTGATTGGCCACCAATTTGATCAAAACTTAGATAATTTTGATTAATTTGCCTATCCTAATAAATAATCATAGAAATCAAATTTGTCATTCTTATCAATTTATATGAAAAAAAAATAAAGTTATATTTAGCAAAAATATTATACAATGCATCAAATTCATATGAATAACAAATTATTATTACATTAAAGGTTAATAAAAATTATTGTAGGTACATTTGGTATCAATGTAAATTTAAAATTATATTTAGTAGCAATGCAAATTTAAAACAATAATTTATGATATTGTTCAATTATTAAATTTTTATGGTGTATTTTCTTAAACAAAAAATTTCATATAATTTGCATAATAAATTATTATTTAGATAACTTTTTTATATACCATTAATATACTAACCATTTGTTGGACCAAGTTAGCCAAACCTTATTTTTTATGTTGACAAGTTAGATTGATAGGTACTAATGTGTGTATCAAGTGTTGTTCTTATAGGAAACAAGATTAGAGTAAGTTTAAAGTTAAAAGGACAAAAAATCTCCAAGTCAAAAACATTGGCCTATGATTCATGCTAAGCAAAGGAAGATGGTGACCAAGAGCATGAGTCACGACTGTTATCTCAGAGTCGCAACCGCTATTCAAGTTAAAGATGGAGCCATTTAGGCCAAACGATTTTGTGATCTCCCATACAACTAGGAGCCCTAATGTGAAAAGCCATTCATGATCAAGACTTTAGACTCAAGACCATAACCTTCTAATTTAGAGAAAGTACCTCCAATGGGCACCCGGGAAACCACTTGAAACACGCCACATGTCTAAAAAGCAACTTGACCTTTTCAAGATTGCAATTGCGATGTTAAGGCACGACTGCAACCAAGGTGCAACAATGAACCAATTAGTCTAGGCTAGAATGCAGTGGGAGTCACGTCCCCTATTCCATCATGATCAATGATCATGATCAAGATCTATAAACCAAAGTGGAGCATTGTAATAGCTAATCCAAGGAACAAAGATGAATTATCATGTGTCATTAATCGTTAGACACAATATAAAGATATTAATTACAAAATCAAAATCCTAAGCAGGAAACATTGATTGTGATCATGACTGAGGCATCTTGGTCATAAAATCTGCCTGACATGCATAAAATGCAAGATTATCCTACCAAACCTTAGAGATATGGAGATAGTTTCATTATTAATGGCTTCTTTTTATGAATTATAAATGCTCCATCAAATGGCTTAAAATGTAAGAGAATAGCCATAAATTATGTCCAAACTCTTGTAAATTGATTTCTCAAGACTCTTTCTCATTAATATTATTATACTTTATTTATTGAAAGTGTATTGATTGAATTCATTTCTTGTAAAGATTAAGTATGAGCCTTAAACACTTGGGTATTAGGTTTTAGACTGAGCTTTCATTAGGAAAACTCTTGTACGGTTACGTGTTAGCCTTAAACATAAGTTGTAATTAGAGTTAGGTGTAAGCCTAAATACCAAGTCGAATGTGAGCTTGTAAAACACTTAGTAAGTTAATGCAATACCGATTTGGAGGATTGGGGATTGGATGTAGGGTTGGTCAATTCTCAAACCACTATAAAACCTTTATTTCTTGATTTCTCTCATCCTTCCTTTATATCCTTTAACCAATTCTTAACCTTCAAATTTTAAATTTCCCTCTAATTCAAACCTTCTTCTTAGTGCACATGGGCTGACAAGTGGTATTAGAGTGAAGTCTCAAAAAACTAGTCTTACTTATAAGACTAAAGATCATGGCCAATGAAAGGATACATTCTCACCATAAAACCCACTTTCATGGAATCAACTATGCTTATTAGAAGGAAAAAAATGAGGTTTATCTTAATAGAGACATCATTGATGTGTGGGATAGTGTAGCAAATAAATGGAAACCACCTACCAAATTTGTAGATGGATTTCAAGAGCCTCTCCCTAGAGAAGAATGGGTTGAAGGTCATAGAAAGGCAAATGGTAAGAACAAAAGGGCAATGACAATAATTTTTAGCTCAATCTTAAAAGAAGAATGTGAGAGACATTGCCAATGAGCCTAGAGGATTTAGAAGACTTTCAAAAACTATCATGAAGGCACTAGGCAAGTTAAGTCAAGAAAATCCATATGAATGTGATGGAGTATGAGCTCTTCATGATGAACTCAGATGAAAGCATCATCGACTTAACCAACATGCTTATTGCAATTGAAAAAAAAACATGAAGAACCTTAGCAGACATGTATCTAAGGAGGATGTTAACTTAAAAATCCTTAAAGATCTTCCTTTGGAGAAGTTTGAATCTAACATTGTCCATATTAAAGAAGCCAATGAAGGCATTCATAAAATCCTGATCGATGTCCTCATTAATAAGCTACTCGCTCAAGAAATAGCTATTAAGAAGGATGAAAAGCTCAAGAATATGAGATAAAAAGAAGAAAAGGCTCTTGTACCTAAGTCCACCACAGAGGAGCAAGAAAATGATGCAAGCACTAGTGACACCGATGAAAGTGTGAAAAAGGAAGAAGCGCTTGTAATGCTTTTAAGACGGACTAAAGACTTGATAAGGAAAAAAAGAGAAAAAAACAAACCTAAGGAACGCTTCTCCCAACTATAACAAAGAGAAGAAGTATATGATGACTTGTTATGAATGTATCAAGCAAGGACAAGGACATCAAATTTAATTGTCCTAAACTCAATAAGAAGAAAAAGAAGAAGTGGTACAAGGAAGAGAAGAAGGGACTCAAGGCCAATTGGGAAGATGACTCAAGTGAACAAAAGGAAGAGAATGAAGTTACAAATTTTTACTTCCTGGCTCAAGAGGACTCTTCTAATGAGGTAGTTTTTCTTTTCCATTCCTATGATAAAAATGGTTTTGATGATAAGGATGATAAGTTCCAAGAATCTATGGCCAAGAGAGCTCTAAGAATCTATGGCCCTGAGAAGTGACAAGTATCAATATAAAATGAAATTTTACAAGGAAAATTTTCAACTTAAAGAGGATTTTAAAATTTTTAACGAACTTGTTTCTAGCTTGAGAGCATTTAATGATGAACTCAAGAAATCTTTAGAACAAATTTCCAAACCTCTTATCCTGATTCTTTAAAATTAGAGGTTATTGAATTGAGAAATTCCATCTCTAAATTTTACAAAGGGGAAAAGGCCTTGGATAGATTAATCATATCATAAAGGCCACCAACAATGAAACATAGTCTTGGCTATGATGGAGCTTCTACATCCACATCTCCTCCTCTTACTTTCATCAAAGCTTTTATACCTCAAACTTCTAGCATAGAGGTTGTTAAGAAAAAAAGTACTCGAAGCATTAGATCTCCCATGCCTAAAGGTAAAAGGAAGGCACCTCAAAGCTCAATAGCAAAGCCTTAAAGAGCTAATCATGTATACATGTACAACAAGAGGCATGCTCAAAGGCACACACACTCTTATCCTCACAACACTTACTCTTGCATGCATTCTCGTACGAATGGTATAAGAAAACCTCCTACTCATACCAAATTGGTTCAAAAGAGGAAGACTAATAATTCTAAACTTCAATACCATAATTACATGAAATTCAGTCACATAAATGAATTTTTTCACACTAAAAAGGTTCACCTCAAAATTGAGGATCCTTCTAAGTGTAACACTTTAGGACTAAAAAATGCTTAGGTACCTAAATAAATATGACTTTATTTTATTTTATATGAATGTTTCAACTCCACCAACGATGAAAAAACTTGGTAAATCGATAGTGGATGCTCAAAGCATATGATCAAGATCGAAACCTATTTACCTCCATCAATAAGAAGTAAAGTGGAAATGTCACCTTTAGAAAAAATGCCAAGGGTAAGGTAATTTCCATTCATTATGTTGGGAAGCAAGGTTGGCCTCTTATTGATAATGTTCTTCTTATTGATGGTTTGAAATATGATTTCTTAAGTATAAGTTAATTATGTGATAAAGGTAATAGAGTTTGCTTTAACTCTAAAGCATGCCTTGTCACTACTTTGGTAAATAACAATGTAGTCTTTAAAGGTGAAAGGCAAGGAAATATCTACATAATTGACTTAGTCAATTTAGTTAACTAATCTCTAAGTGTTTTATTTCTATTAGCAATGAGTCTTAGCTTTGCATAAAAGGCTTGGACATGTAAGAATGGAGCTTATCCAAAACCTCTCTAAAGGAGAACTTACAGATGGTCTTCGAAAGCTCAAGTTCATTAAGGATAAGATATGCGGACCTTTACAAATGGGGAAGCAACACCAATCCTCTTTCAAAACTAAAATTATTGTAAGTACATTTAGACCTCTTTAACTTATTCATATAGACCCAGTTAGACTAACTAAGAATGTTAGTTTGGGTGGAAAGTTGTATATGTACTTATTGACAATTACTCAGGGTTTACTTAGGTTAGTTTATTGACTATTAAAAATGATGCTTTTAAAATTTTTTCTAAAAGAATTCAAAATGAAACAAGCTATTTCATTTTTATTATTAGAAGTGATAATGGCAAAGAATTTCAAAATGAGAATTTTGAAAACTATTATTTAGAAAAGGGTGTTTCTCATAATTTTTTTGGCTCCTACAACACTATAACAAAAAGGTGTTATGGAGAAGAAAAATAGAACATTAGTGAAGAGGGCTAGAGCTATGCTCAACGAGTATTCACTCCTAGATACTTTTGGGCCAAAGCCATTAACACTTCTTGTCATATTGCAAATAGAGTTTTCAAAACACTAATTTTGAACAAAATCTCTTATAAGTTATGGAATGGAAGAAAGCCCAAGCTTTCATACCTTAGAGCATTTAGGTGCAAATTCTACACTTTAAATACAAAGGATAACTTTGGAAAATTTGCATCCAAAATCAATGAAGGCATTTTCTTAGGTTATTCCACCACTAACAAAGCATACACAGTTTTTAACAAAAAGTCCATGGTAGTTAAAGAGTCTATGAATATTGTTTTTAATAAATCTAATAAATTTGATCTTAAGAAAGATTCTCT
Organism: Omphalea diandra; assembly: GCA_949677035.1. Taxonomy (NCBI): domain Eukaryota; kingdom Viridiplantae; phylum Streptophyta; class Magnoliopsida; order Malpighiales; family Euphorbiaceae; genus Omphalea; species Omphalea diandra. The sequence goes on along the minus strand of CATIWR010133050.1, from coordinate 9,655 downwards.
CATTGATGATCTTGTAAGCAAATTTGAGAAGCTTGAGATCAACTTCATTCAAAGGTAGTTTAAGTTGAAAAGAAAGATAAATATAAAGAGATTGATTAAGCTTAACCACAACAAAAGGTGGACCAAGTTCAAAAGCTACCCATCCATTGAAGGTACTCCAGGAACCATCTAAATGAACTTATCATTAGGGAGACCTAAAGGGTATGAGTACTAGAGCTCAACTTGATGCCTTTGATAATAATCTTGCTTTTATTTCTAAAATGAAGCCAAAATCAATTGATGAGGCTCTTGATGATGATTATTAGGTGATTCCTATGTACAAGGAACTTAATCAATTTGAGAGAAATAAAATTTAGAAGCTTTTCCAGGACCTGAGGAGCATCCAGTTGTTGGAGATAAATAGGTGAGTAAGAATAAGTTAGATGAGCAAGGTTTCATCATTAGGAATAATGCTACATTGGTTGCCAAGGGATACAACTAAGAGGAAGGTACCTTTAGCCCCCATTGCAAGGTTAGAGGCAATTAGGATATTTTTTTGCATATGCATGTCATATGAATTTCAAACATTTTTAAATGGATGTTAAAAGTTCATTTTTCAATGGTTTTATTAAGGAAGAAGTTCATATAGAACAACCTTCGAGTTTTGAGCATCATGAGCTTACAAATCATTTTTTCAAACTAAATAAAAACTTATATGGACTGAAACAAGCTCCTAAAGGTTAGTATGAAAGGCTTAGTTCATTTCTTTTGAAACGGGCAAAGTTGAAACTACTTTGTTTATGAAAATTACTTTGTTTATGAAAAGGCATAAGAATAATACACTAATTATTCAAATTTATGTTGATAATGTTACCTTTGGTGCAACTAATGAATCTTTTTAAAAGGATTTTGTTAAACGTTTGACTAGGAAATTTAAGATGAGCATGATAAGAAAGCTCACATTCTTATTTAGTCTATAAATCAAGTAATGCAAAGAGGGCATCTTCATCATCTAATCTAAGTACACAAAAAAGCTACTTAAGAAGTTTGGGATGGATAGTAGCAAGAATGCTAAGGCACCAATGAACTCAATAATCAAACTTGACAAGGATGAATCAACTAAGCCAATAAATAAGAAGAAGTATAGAAGTTGTTGGCCCTAGTGTACCAAGAAGGGCGGTTGAATTGGTGGTAAATTTGGACATTTGATTTTGGAGGAAGCTCATAGATAAGAAAGATTAGACAAAGGGTAAGAGAAGAATGAACATAAGAGTTTTATGGTGGTTCGGGTATTAACCAACCTCACATCCACTCATCAATTCATTAATTGGGTATTTCACTCAATCTCTAGTGTTTTACAAGCTCACACTTAACTTAATGTTTAGGCTCACACCAAATCTTACAAGTGTTTTCCCAAAGCTCACACTCAACCTAGTGTTTTAGGCTCACACTAAACCTTATAAGTGTTTTCCCAATGCTAACACTCAAACCTATACAAGAGTTTTTTAAGGCTCACTCTCAAACCTATATAAAAGTTTTCTACATAAGGGCTAACTCTTAAACCCAACCAAGAATTTTCTATTCAAAGGCTCACTCTCAAACCCTACATAAAGTGTTTAAAGCTCACACCAAATTATGTATAAAGAAAAAAAGAATTAGTAAGAGTTTTGGAACATATCAATGGTTCTTCTCTTGCATTAACATCAGTTTGGTGGAGTATTTATATCCCCCATCCATCAAAGACACATTACTCTAAAACTACAAACAAATCTTTAAGATGTGCTAGGCAGATATAGCATTAAATGCTTGTCAGGCAGAAGTCGCAGTCGTTATTACTCCTTCGCGGTCGTGAATTTCTAATTATAGCTAAAAATCTCATTGTGTCTAACGACTAGTCCACGTGTTAGCTTTTCATTGGTCACCCTAGGAAAATATAGTCGTTATGTTCTAACCACTTTCATTAGTCGCAGTCGAGAGTTATCAATGTCTTGGGGGCGATTGAGACTGTGAATTCCTTTGTGATTCAATCAAGGCTCCTTTAGCTGAGTCGCGGCTGCGAATTCGCCTGCGAATTCCTCTAGTCTAGCTTCATCCATTCTTATAGCAGTGTCATGGTCACGAATTAAGGGATACCGACCGCGAATTCCTCTATTCTTCTAAAAGATGGAGATTTTGACTTCCATTGAAGACAACTCTTATAAACTATAAAAGCAACACTTAAAATTGATATTAGAACTTTCAATCTATATTGTCAAGATCAAAAGAGAGCTTTGACTTAGGTTTGAATAACCTAGCCTAACAGAAGTATAATTGGCTCTCTTCTCTATCTTATCGCTTCTAGTCCCCATATCATGTTTAATATACACTTGTGTGCTAAATTTAAATTATCCTATAAAGATTCTCATTTGTATGAAGTTATGAGAATTTTGAAATATTTGCTTGGAACTATGCATTTAGGACATTGGTATCCTATGAATTCATCTTTTAGTATTCTTGGTTATTCGAATGTGGATTATGTCAGTAGTTTATGTGATCGAAAGAGAACTTCTAGAACTTGCCAATTTATTAACGAGAGTCTTTTTGCTTTGTTTAGTAAAAAATAAGTTTTGGTTGCCTTATCCATAACCAATGTGGACTATGTGGCGGCAAGTAATTGTTACACTCAAGTTCTTTAGATGAAATAATAACTCAAGGATTATGGTAAAGAGGTTGATTACATTCCCATCAAATGTGATAACATAAATGTCATTAATCTTTCAAAGAATCTCATCTAACTTTAAGAAGCAAGCATATAGACATTAGGCATCATTTCTTAAGAGTCCATGTGCAAAATGGTAATATTGTGTTGAAATCAATTGACATAACTAACCAATTAGCAAGTATTTTCACTAAACCTATTAATGAAGAAAGTATGAATTTCATTAAGGGGGAATTTAGGATGCTTAATGGGAGAAATCTATATTGGAAAGGTCTCAATGTTTGCACTGATTATTTTTTTTTTATGGATGATTGAAACATTATTGTTATTGTTATGTTAGTATGCTTATTCATGTATGATAAGATTGATTGATTCAAGTTGCATGTTAGTTTTTTCATATCCATGTGCTTAAATCAATCATTTACACATTAATTTGATCACTCAATAAGGCCAATTAAAATTTTTTGTATTTTAGCTTATTTCTCAAACTAAGCAATAAATTGCAATCGGGAAAAACATTCACAATTCAGATTTCAAGGTTCTATTATTCTACAACTGTACGTTAAATTTTCCATTCTCTACCTACTTTTTGCCATTGCAATTTTTCAAAATTTCAAATTTCTCGATTTTTAATGACTTTTTATGGTCAAACTAGTCGGTACTCATAAAATTAATAATTTACGATCATGATAATCCGTTAGTAGTAGTGATTTACATGAACTACTAGGTAATAAATGGTTGTCTTCCTATGCCAATTTTCCATTAATAATAAAAACTAGGTGTTTTTCACCTTTTTTATGCATATTTAATTTAATTTTCTACACTTTCTCTCATTTTTCTTGCATTTCCTTCTTTAAAACCCTAAACTCTCTCATTCCCCTTTCTCATTCATTCTAATTTCTTCAGCTTTCATCTTCATCTCTTCTTCCCTATGTTGCCCAAAACTAAACCCACTGAAGAGCAAAAAGGAAGGCCCCTATGTCCTCCTCTTCTCCTAAGTAGTCTCTTATTCATCTCATGAAGGGTATCACTCAAGAGGAGAATAAAAGAAAAAAGTTGATCAATGATAAGCCTATCCTAACAAATAAAATTTGTTCCCTCTTCACCTTGGAACCCCTCAAGATCAAAGAAGAAGTTTTTACCTACCTCTCTAAACTAACATAGTAGAAATCATATTCATAAAAGAGCGCATATATGATTAATTGACTTGCAATAACGAATGAATTGGGACAATACGATATGCCTTTTAAATGTTTTGGCAAGCCATTTAGCATTTCTCTAAAATCCTTGTTCTTTTTTATTTGCAAACCCAAGGAGCATGGTAACTTTATGACCTTCACATAGATTTTAATGATTTTTAGAGAAGAATTTCAGTTAAAACTAGACATAATTCAAAAACTTCCCTCTCTATAAACATTTATTCTCTTATCTTTTGGTTCTTGCATAGAATTATCACCTTTTCTACAAACTCTAGTAGAGGTGTGAATGAGAAAGGATCTCAAAATGACTTATCTTTCTCAATGGTCTTATTGAGGGACAAGCCATTAGAATCAACCACTTCTTAATTGACTAACTTGCCTACTTAGGCAAGTCTAAACCGGGACAAATTCTTCTCTCCTCCTACATAATGGCCACAATAAAACACATAGGTGTTTAACCCCTACAAATGTGGCCTTTCTCAAAACATTTTACATTATAAATGCTAATCCCTTTGACCTAAATTATCACCTCAAAGCCAAAGCAATAAAGCCAATAACTTATGAGTATCTCCTTAGAGCTTAAGGAGTAAGGATTCATGAGGCTATAAGGTAATGGAAAAGGAGAAGATTAGTAACCCAAAAAGGATAATAAGAAGAGGTACAACCTCAAGAATGCCCTTCCCCTCGTACTTTTAAGATTTCATTACCATTATTGATAAGAAGTTAAACAAATTCTTGAAAAGTTTTAAAATTTTTAGCCACTTTCATGGTGGCATAGTTGAACTTCAAGAAAAGATAGAGCTCACACAATGACACCTACTTGATTATGAAGAGGAACATACTTATAAAGAAGAAGACCAATATTAACTTTTCGATTTTCTATTTTTTTGTTTATGTTTTTTTGTTTTCACTAAAAGTTGATTGACAATAAATGTCACGAAACATTCCCATTTGTATCTTTCAATTTTGAATATGGTTAGTTGTAATGGATATTTTCTTTTTAATTAAAAATTCTATTTTTATTATATTATTCTTCATTATCTTCTTCTCATATGCTTATTTGTGATTCAATAAATGTTTAACATGAATCAATTGCTTCCATGAATGTTTGAATGTAATTTATGTGTATGCCATACATTCCCTTTTCTATAATCATTAGGACAATATGACTACTATCTTAGAGTCACAACCATTATTTAAGTTAAAGATAGAACTGTTCAGTCCAAATGATTTCATATTCTCCCTCGTGCCTAAGAACCCCAGTGCAAAAAGCCATTCACAACCAAGACTTTAGGCCAACAACAGAGACTTTGAATCTAGATAAAAGAGCTCTAACGAACACCTGAAAAACTACTTGAAGCATGCCATGTGTCTAAAGAGTTGTTTAACTTTTTAAGGATCATGATCATGATGGCAAAGGCGCAACCGTGACTAAGGTGTAACATTAAACCAATTAGTTTATGCTAGAATCTAGTGGGGGAAGTGTCCCCTATTTCAGCGCAATCAAAGATCACAATTATGACTAAAGAAATCATAATTGAGATCTTTGAACCAAAATGGAGCATTACAAAGTCTAGTCTAAAGAATAAATGATAAATTATCATGTATCACTAGCTGTTAGACATTATATAGAGATCACGATGGTGAAATGGGAATCTTGAGAACAAAACACTGATCGCGACAGCAATTGAGGCATCTCAACTATGAAATATGTCTGACAAGCATTAAATAAAGTATTTTCCTACCAAACCTTAGAGATATAGAGATAGTTTCATTAGTAACAGCTACTTGGTAATTGTAAACTATAAATACTTCATCAAATGACTTTGAATACAAGAAAATAGCCATTCATTGTATCCAAACTTTTACAAATTGATTTCTCAAGCCTCTCTTTTCTTAATGCTATTGTACTTTGTTCGTTGAAAGTGCATTAATTGTATTCATTACCTATAAATGTTGAGTGTGAGCTTTTAAATACTTGGATATTAAATTTTAGAGTGAGCCTTAATTGAAAAAACTCTTGTAATATTATGAGTTAACCTAAAACACGAATTGTAATTAGGGTTAGGTATAAACCTAAATACTAAATTGAGTATGAGCTTGTAAAATAATTAGTGAGCTAGCAAAATACCAAATTAAAGAATTAAATAGCAGATGTAGAGCTCGTCAATACTCATACCGCTATAAAACCTTTGTGTATTGATTTCTCTCTTCCCTTTTTCGTATCTTTTAATTAATTCTTAACCTTCAAATTTTAAATTTCCTATCAATTTAATCCTCCATCGTGGTGGATAAGGGCCAACACCATTTCATATATAATTGTTGGCCCTTGAGCACTAAGAAAGGGAGTTGACTTGATGGGAAATATAAAAATTTAGAGGGAAGGTTTATTGATAAGGAAAGAGAAGAAATAGAAGAAGAGTAGAAGACATAAGATTTTATAGTGGTTCGGGTGTAAACAAGCCCTACATCCACTCTCTAATTCTTCCAATTAGGTATTTCACTATCACTAAATGGTGTTTCTCAAGCTAACACCAAACTTTTACATTTTGTGTTTCAAGGCTTACACACAACCTTACACTTTATGTTTCAAGGCTCACACATAACATTATAAGTGTTTCCCCAAACTCATACATAACCTAACAAAAGTTTTACAACAATACCTAACACTCAACCTAATTCCCAAAGGTGTTTAATGCTCACACCAAACAATAATAATTTACAAATAATAAATTGAATGCATAAAGGTTGAGAAATAAACATGCAAGAGTTTTACTATATTGAATGTTATTTTCTTATATACAATTCCATTTGGTAGAGTATTTATAGGCAACAATCATTAAAGAAATGTTACATACAAAACTATGGAGTATTTATAGGCAACTGTTGGACTAGGATGATTAATCCTAAGTTTAAAACCTCTTTTGATCTTCACAAAGTAGATTGATCCTCACTAATATTTCAAATAAGTGTTGATTTTGCATAAATAAATAAATCTCTCAAGAAGAAATGCAAGGAGTTGATAAACTCCAAAGTGACATGTAAATCGCGACCGCAATCTACGATTCGCGATTGCGACTCATGTTAAGACATGCTAAAATTCAAGCAGGCGAAATTGCAGAGTCATTCTCGGCCGCGACCTATGGAAAAGAAGAAGCCAAAATGTGACAGACGAATTCACAGTGAATGTCACGTCATAGTCGGGATCGCGAATTTCAAAGTAACTTAAGAGGGAAGCAAGTCCACAACTACAGCTTGACAAGTGTCTCAGAAGATTGTTGAAATTCAAATTTTGCAGAGGCATATAATTGGTAGCGACTGTGAATCCTGAGGAAGAAAGATGACCATTTCAACAGATGGATTCACGTCCTCTATCATGTCCTGTACAAGAAAACTCGCGACCGCAACTTCTGAAAGTAGGTAAAAGACAATGACTATATTTTCCTGGTGAACTAATAAGAAGCTGTCACGTGGACTAGCCGTTAGACATAAATGGGGTTTCGTTTAAGGAATTTGGATTTCGCGATCGTAAAATAGCAGTAGCCACCGCGATTTCATCCTGATAAACATTTAATGCAGAATCTGTCTAGCATGTCTCAAAGATTTGATGAGCTATGATCTGCAACGTCTCTTTGGTGAAGTTTGGCTATAAATACACCACCAAACAGCCATGAATAAGGTTGCTAAGGAATTTATTACAAGTGATTAAAGCTCTCAATCTTTGCTACTCATTTCCTTCATTTTGTTTATGAAATTGTAATTGTTAAGTGTGAGCATTAAACACTAAATTGTAAGGTTGTAGTGTTAGCCTGTAAAAACACTTTAAGAAAGGTTTAAGTGTGAGCCTAGTGAAACACATGAGTAAGGTTGTGAGTTAGCCTAAAAACACATTGTTGTAAGGTTATGTGTGAGCCATCAAAACACAAGTTGTACAAGTTGGGTGTGAGCTTGAAAACACCTTGAGATAGTGAAATACCCAATTGGTTAATTGGGGAGTGGACGTATGGTCAATTATACCCAAACGACTATAAATCGATTGTCTCCATTCTACTCTTTCTTTTTCCCTTTTTCTTTGTTGTTGAAATTTTTATACACCAATTCAACCCCCCTTCTTGGTGCCTAGGGACAATAATTAACAATGTCATTGTTAAGCCTACTAAGAAACCTTGCCATTATTTTCTTTATGGACTCCTCAATCTCAACCTTAATCATTGTCACCTCAAGCTCTTGTTAGTACTCTTCCACATTTTTATCACTTTGTATAAACCTTTACAATTTATTGTGTAAATCCCTATAGTAATGGCTAAGTACAAATCTCTTTCTCATAACCCTCTTCATCTCCCCCCCAAGTACAAATAAGATCATCCCCATATCTTTTCGTAGAACACAAAATTTAATCCACAATGCAATAGTATAATCAACAAACTCAACTACAACAAGCTTAACTTTCTTTTTCTTACTATAATTATGACAATCAAATACAAAATCTACCTTCATTTCCTATGATAGGTATGCCTCAAGATCACTCTTATCGTTGAAGGGTAAGAATCTTCATCTTGATGCCATTAAAATTATTGTCTTGCTTACTAGATCTTTCTAAAGAACCACCATCCTCTTCATCATACATAACTCTCCCACACCTTGGTTGCCTTAGATTAATACGAGTTGTGTTGGAATTGGAAGCATTGGTTTGTTGGCTAGCTTTTATCTTCTCCACTTCTTCCATCAGTAGCCCCATCCTTGCATGCATGTACCTTTCCACCTTTTGTATGAAATCACTCAAGCTTTTAAGGAACAACTTTAATTTTGGATCTCTTTTAGGTCCCCTCAATCTGCCATGGTTAGTAAATAATAAAAGAAATCCTCACAAAACACTTTCTTACATGTTTACACTCAATTAATGTCACTCACACTCATGTTTAACTCATAATTGACTTTTACCCTCTTATGGCTCACCACTCTTGCCTTTTACCTCTTAAGATTCTTTTTTTTTTTTTTAATTTCTTTAAGGACTAAGTTACTTCATGCCAAGTGAAACTTAAACCGAGCATAAACAAGTAAAAACTAACTTTTAAAACACTTGAAAAATAAAGAAATTTGAAAAGAACACAATTGGTTGCAAAAATAAATTTCTCAAGACCTAATTGTAATCTAAGAATTTAGAAGGAATTCAAACTTGCAAATAGGTGCTTTGAACTCAAGAATATGGTAAGAATTAAGCTTACGCTGAATGGAAAAGGGGTTTTCAAAATCAACTTCAACAACATTTTTGCAATCCTTAGCTTCTTTCTTTTCTTTTCTTTTTTCTTTTCCTTTCTTTTCTTTTCTTTTCTTATCTTTTCTTTTCTTCTTTTCTTTTCTTTCTTTTAACTTTCTTTTTTTTTCTTTGAATGCTAAAGCAAACTTGGAGTTATAAAAAACATAAAGAACAACTCAAAACATAAGAACAAAATAAGAAAGTTGAATTTAGCACTTGAAGGGGTATTTTGGTAAATTTTCCATCTCTTGAATTTTGGAATATGATCAGGGTAGACACCAAAAAACACCAAAAATATTATTAGTAACAAAAAGAAAGAAATTGAAAGGAAAAAGGATGAAGAAATTGCAAGAAATAAGTTAGAATCAAGTTTTCCTTAAATTAAGGAAACTTTGGCAACTTTCAAATTTCAAGAAAATTCCTGAATCAAATACTTCAAATTTATAACTAATGACATGAGAAGTTTTAAATTGATGAAGAAACTCGAATTTAAATGGAAGAAAAACAAGAAATTAAAGATTT
>CATIWR010133036.1:0-22446 GCA_949677035.1 Omphalea diandra | reverse complement strand
ATATATATATATATATATATATATATATATATATATATATATTGTAACAATTAAAATATCAAAATAACATTACGATAATATTTCGATTTATAAATAGATTTAAAGGAAATTATATGATAAACTTTTACGTATATGTAAACTATATGTTTGGTATAAATTTTTTTTATACTTTCATTATTTTATGAGATTGTATAAAAATTTTTATGATCGATATTCAATTTTTTAAAATAATTCTATATATAATTGTTTATGTTAAAAAAATATTTTATAGTAAATAAACTTTAACATTTGATATTATCTAACCTTCAAATTTATTAACAGTGATAACAAAATAAAAACATCCTGTAAACTATTTTTTTAATTAAAAAAATATCCTTCATTTTTAGTTAAAATGAGGAATTCATAGTAAAAATACTTGTTATCTTGCATTTTCTCTTATGGTTAGTTTAGCATATATGATATTTTTACAGAAATTTTTGCAAACTATCCAACTATTATACAAGCTATTTTATAGACCAAAATTTGAATTATATTTTTAAATTTTTAAATATTTAAAAAATAAACACTATATTAAAATATAAACATTTTATTCGTTATTTCATATAATTAAAAATTTCAAAGATTAAAATAATATCTATTATTTCAAATAATCACAAATTTTAAAAATTGAAAAAATAATTTATTCTATAAAAAATATAAAAAAATATTATACATCTAATTAAAATTTATAACTTAATATTATTATTATTAATTTTAAAAAAATTTTGTACCCTTTTCTATCTAGAAAAATTTTTAATCACTTTTATAAATCATATGGTATAAATTTCAAGTATCACAAATTTCAGAATTGAAATAATAATTAGTTTTATAAAAAAATATTATTCATCCAATTAAAATTTATAATTTAAGATTACTATTATTAATTTAAATATATTTTATATACTTTCACGCCTAAAATTTTCTTTATGGTTAACCACTTTTATATATGGTATAAGTAGATCGATAAATTATACTTATCTTAATTTTTTAAATATTTTAAAAATAAAATAATATTAATTTAAAGATATAAATATGTTTATCCATTATTTTAGTTATTTTAGCTAATCACAAATTTTAAATATTAAACTAATAATTAATTTTATAAAGAAATATTATTTATTCAATTAAATTTATAATTTAATATTATTATTATCCATTTAAAATTTTTTTATATCTTTTATGTCAAAAAATATTTTCTCTAGTTAGCATCTTTTATATATAATATAAATATGAATGTAAAAAAATAATATTTTTAATTACTAATTTATTGGCATGAACTTAGAAGCAATAAATGGATTAGTTTCATTTTAAATCTCATCTTTTTCTTTTAGCAAATTTAGATTCTATTTTTAGATTGCATGTGAATTTAAATAAGCCATTTAGTGAAAGTAAAAAAAGAATTAAAAAAAGTTTATAAAATTATTTCAAATCAAATCAGTCATAACTTCTACTTTTTAATAAATAAAATTTTATCTTAAAATTTCTATTAATTCAAATTAGACTATTTCAATTAAATTACCGATAACAAATTAGGCCATTTTAATATATTAAGTCAAGTTTGATCCCAAGAATTTTCAGATCAATTGAATCATATTATTTTTAGACTTTGTACGAATTAAAACAGATTTCAAATCAATTATGAAAATGATAATTAATAATGTGACATGTCATAAAATATTTTAAACACTAATAATTTAATACTTATATTTGATATTTTAATTTTTTAAAAGAAAAATCAAACAATTGTTAACTTGACTAATTGACTTTAGAAAGAGCAAGAAAAGAAAAATCATTAAAAATAGTGAATTAATGCGTAATATAATTTAATAAATAAGTAATTGAAGGTTTTTCAATTAATTTATAATTAAAATAATTGTGATGAAATATAATTTTCAATTTAAATGTATTATAATGAGAACTATTAAATATTGAATCAATAAATTTATATATAAAAAAAAAACATTTGACATCAATAAATGATCATGCATTTCATTTTATTTTTCTTTTCACCTTTTTGAATAATTTTTTTAATCTAAAAAACTACTTTCAAATTAATGATTCGTTTAGTCTTCACAAAATAAAATATGTATACATATAATAATACATGCATATTCCGACAATTAAAGGATAATTTAGAAAAAAACATATTTATTATATTATTTATTTTTTCATAGAGCCGGTGCATACATTAATAATGAGTGAGTTTTATCACAAATTTACTTTTGAGAATTTTTATTGGTTATAATAATCAATCAATGATTAAAAAAAATCAACTATACATTTAATGATTCATATTTATTAGTAACATCAAAATTTCAGGCACATATCAAAACTAACCGGATTTGATGGATTAACAAAATGGATTGAATAGATAAAGAAACGGAAACAATTTGGTTGCGTTACATGTGAATGCAGAATCAATGAGTAAAGATCATCGCTCTCAGCACACAAAAGTGGGACCTGCCGACACACATCTAGTATTCTACGACAAATGCAACTGAGCTATACACTAGTCAACAAAGAATGACTTTACAATGAATGCATTCTAATTACAGAAGCACAACTACAAAGCAACGGTTCTGCAAACGCAATTATTGATTACTTGTCAACACTAACCTCTAGCTCTACTTAAACGCTGTGCTGCACGTTCATAACTCAGCTCCTGCCGACGTAGCCCATGCCATAATTCACTTGAACCATCGTTTGGCATTCCAACTTTAGCTATCTGCTTATGAAGTTCCTCCAAGTTGACAAGGGGGACAGTTGTTGGTCGCCCATGAGCACACTTCATGAAAGAAATCCATTTGTTATTCAACCTGAGCTTGCTCTCTCTCTCATTCAGAGAACCACAAAATAATTTCACGGCCAAACTTGCATTAAATATGAATCTGAGTATCTTACTTGAAAACAGAGTGAAGTCCGCTTTAGCTCTTCAACAATGAGGGCACATTCTGATGGTTGCAAAAAGTCTCCAAACATGATTGCACCTAAATAATTGAACGACAAAAAAGCAAAGGTCATCAACTAAAAAAAAAATCCTCAAAAGACAAGTTCTAGTGTCTGGAAAAAGTCTAACAATCGAAAAAAAAGTTCATAGCAAGATGAAGCATTTACCTCTGCATGCTTTAAGATTCAGGACACGAAGAACAGATGGCGGCATTGTAGAAGAGCCATCAGTATCAGCAAGCTACAAAATTGAATTTGTTTAAAAGGATACGAGGAGAAGATTAGGCCTGTGGGGTAGGTGGGCATAAGAGGGCTCTAAATAGCAGAATTTAATGTTACCTGCTGAAGAAATTCTAATAGATCACCATCAGATAAATTGACACCTAAAATGCAGGGTACCTGCATGCATTAATACAAGATAATTAAAGCAATGCTGAAACAGCCAGAACATGGGTTGAACGTCAAATAAGCAAATACAACAGCATTCTAAAATATATTTAGAAGAAACGCTGATCAAACTTCAAAAAATGTGCCATTAGGCTATAGCCAAGTAGTCAAATTCCAGCCTTGTGTTTCTGGAGGTCAGGATTCAAACGTTACCCGGCCCCTTCACTTTCATAAATTTTTGATGCATAAAAGATTTTCAAAAGATAGAGAGAGAAAAATGTTCTTCAACATTATTTCCATGGGAAAATTAATTAAATAAATGAAGTTAAAAGAAAAGGTCTACTTTACCGCAAGGAGAGTGACCGCAGTTGGTTGTTGGTGGAGAATATTCAACTTCCTGTAGGACAAATCAGTTAATAACAATGATGATTCTTTGAAGACAATAAATGGCTCATAAAGTAAAGGTGGTAAAAGAGCAAGTAGCAATTTAACATCTTTTACGGCCTAAAACTACATGGACGCATGGATATTGCACACCAGCCCAGCCACTCGCACTCATGTCCCAGTTCATTTCCAACCAGTGAAGAAGTTTCAGTATATTTTGAATATGAAGTTGGTGAACTCATTCATTAACATAATAGTATGGTTTTCTGGAGAGAGAGAGAGAGAGATTACTTCTTGAAGCTGCCAGAACCTTGAGGTTCAATGTTGCAGATCCATCCCCAATCTCTTACTTGTTCAGAATAAGTATGAAGCAGCTGATACCCCATCTCTGGAAGGGTCTGTTTTAAGTTCAAAAGGGTCGGTTTTAAGTCCATAATTTGAAGTCCACAATACACTCGTATAACATTCTCATTTACATTAGAACACAGCAGAACCTCCTATAGCATGGGATTAAAAAGCGCATACCAGCTCTTTTTCAGCATCCAAATAGGTCATTGTCTTTGCCTCCCCAGACATTACCTGCGCATTTAGGTAGTCCATAAGTCATCTCCTATAAAACAAATGAAATCAGAATTTCATTTTTCTTTTACCTTTTGACGAAGTTCCTCCAGTTGAATCCTTTCATCCGCAGCATGCTGTAAGATAGGCCATTATCAAAGTCATAAATACTAAATACTTGCAGAACTTTCTTCAATGCTTGTGTGAATCCATCCAACTGGGTAGAAGTTGCATAAATTGATATGCATATATGGACATCAAACTTCAGTGTTTCTCTTAGTGGATTTACAATCATATAAAATAGGCACAATCATAGCTTTTGTTGAAAAAGATAATGAATAAGAACATGCCATCTTGGTTAGTAACTAAATTTCCGCAATTCCACTAAATATATTAAAATAAAATTCAGGCAAATTTTCATTTCAAGCCCAGATTTGAACTATGATACCCTTGTTTGTAAAGCCAGAAGATTACTATATAAAACAATGTGTCATAGAGTATGGTTGTGTCTGTTGTTTGAAACAATAAGTATGGTTGTGTCTGTGGTTTGAAACAATAACCTGAAGATCACAATGGAGCAACCTTACTATTGCATGAAGGTTTGCTGTTTATCGTAAGAAGTAAAAATTAACATGGCAAAGAAATGAGATACAGTGAATGGACCCATCATAGAACAGCAATTTACCTGGTCTATAACAGCTAGTGTTCCACCAGCCACAATTGGGATAAATTTCTTGTCCACCTGCTGAAGAACTTTGGCATCATCAAAGAAATTCTTATGGAAAGATTCTGGGATCAATGAATTGCCAGCGAGATGCAAGAATCCTGAAGAGATGTTGAGTATATTTTGCTGATTGTCAATATTGTTTGGTGTGTTGTTTTTCTGCAAAATATTGAATAAACGATTTGAAACTGATCAGAAATTAACTTGTACAATGAGTAAAGACATTAAAGAAAACCTTCAAAATTTGTGACAAATACTCAACTACAATTTGTTGATAGCCATTCCGCCATTTGGTCCCATATTCTGTTGAGTATTCAGTTTCCTTTGCAATAAGGCCTAAAAGAAACCTTAGTATGGAACTGTAAGTCTGTAACCATTTATCCACACACACGCAATCACCAACACAAGTGCACATATATTTCATGTATGTTTTTACTAATGGAGACAGAAATGCAGGCATGCATACCTTGACACATCAAGAAGTAAATCTGAATAACTATCTGTGCGCATGATGCTGTTGATTCCAAAAATTATGTAATTTATGGCAAAAAACAAGCTAAATTAGAACTGTAAAATGTTTGATATGACAAAAGAGTGTCTAATGCATTTCTAGTTGGCCAATAATAAAAATATAAGATGCTGTTTGAAACGATATAAAGAGTCAGGGTTTGAGATATTTCCATGCACATACCAGTAAAAATAATTGCTAATGCTCTGCTTTTTAGTATTCTCATTAATATTATTACAGTACATGCTTCAAGAACCAAACATATTTTCACTCCCTCCAAACCCTTAAGCCAACAACCATAACATTTTCACTAATAATGTGGAGTTAGAATAATGAAACCGAAGGGATTCAGAGCATTTGAAACTTCCACCTTCTTTAGTCTCTTTTAAATCCAGCATAATGTCTTGTACATCATTCACATTGGGCCTGCAGGCCTCAGGAAGAGATTCAGTTATATTTCGGGGCATCAAACAAGCATGACTGAAGGGGAACACAAAATTGTAATACCTAGTGCGGAACATTATATCCTCTGCATAGTTGGGGTGACATTTTAGATGCTTCAAGCCATCAGTTTCTGCAAAGAGCACAGGCATTTTAGAGCCTGTTTGGTTTGGTTTTAGATTTTTGTTTTTCTGTTTCTATTGTCAAAATTTGAGAATCAAAAACATTAATTTTTGACAATTCCTATCTTTTTCAAAAGACAAAAACGGGTTTCCAAAATCTGTGAAAATTGCAAAAAATGATTGTTGCTTGTTTCTGCAACTTGTTTTTAAAGAAACACTTTCAGTTTGGAAAAACATAAACCAAAAACCTATGAAGCACCGACTTTTCTTAGAAGTTGACGTACACATGTCAGACACGCTAGAGACACTGACACCGTGGGGACATGCCAGAAAATTTGTCCGCTATTTTTTTCTTCTTTTATGCTGGGAAAACACTAGGGACACACTGGGTATGCGCCAGGGACACAAGATTTAAAAATTTTGAGATTAAATTTGAAAAAAATGTATCTTTTCTAAAATAACTCTAAAAATATTGGATCGGAGAATAAAAACCAAACTTGTTAACATTATAAAAACCCTAGCCTTAGCAGCTCTATTTTTTTCCCTCCCCATCTAATCTCCTATTTGTTTTTTTCTCTGTGTGGCGGAATCTTAGCCACTCAATCTCTGTTGCTTATATATATATATATATATATGTCATGTCCCCGCCATGCCCGTGTCTCACTTTTTTAGAAAATGTTGTTTCCTGCACCAGTATCCGTACCTGTATGTGTATCTGCGTCGGTGTTTCATAGCCAAAAATACATTGCATAATTGATACCAAGTATGCCAAGACATAAAGTTGAATCTAACAAAGAGTACCCGGAAAAGCAAGGCCATCTCTGAACCACCGAGCATTTCCGTCTTTCATCATAGAATGATCACACTTGGAAATAAACCTCCTCTTGTCATTGAAAAATGGTGGGGCTGACTTACTTCTTCTAGCTCGTTCTTCAGGAAAATTGTCGTGTTCCCAATCTTGACATCTAAATTCATTTTCTTCAGCTCTGTACTGTTTGTCACCTTTGTGACCTCTAGAATGCAAATCTACGGCAAACCAGTCAGTTCCGCAAGTTGATAAGTCAGAATGTTCTACAGATAATTCCTCATTTACATTATGTCCTTGAGGGAATTTTCTTATATTTTTGGTTGCATCAGAATAACCATTAAAATCTAATAGAGTACTTGCATAACTTGATACAAAGTTATCTATGCCAGAGCTCTTTGATGCCATTTTGTAAAAATAATTGCCATCACTTCCTCGACTATCTGCAAAAGGACAATGATTTGCCCTTTTACCCAGCCTTGCACTCCCTTCATGAGAATTATCATCTGGAAAATGTTCAACAGCCCAAGAAGAGGCTTGAAGTGAGTCATCTGAAGTTAAAGAACACCACTCAGAATTTAAGGACCGGTAGCATGAGGTAGACGTATCAGTAGGTACAAGTGAAGCAGAAACAATATCTTTCTCTTCAGCAAAAAGCTTTGCATGCGATGAAAAAGACTTTGCAGAAGGTTCTGACAGACTATCAAAATCTGTAGGCATCTGAACTCCCATTCTATGTGCATGAAATTTCTGAGAGCATGATGCCCCAAGCTGTGGAAAGGTCTCCACAAATAAATCATTTCTGCGATTACTTGCATCCACCTGTAGAATGTTAACGTCTTCATCAATGCAAACCCGTCTTCTTTTGGTGTTGAAGCCATCAAAGGGAAATTCAGGACCTTCCTCACTTGAAAACAAAGACTTATCAAATGGCAGGCTTCCTCGTGAGGAGCAGCTCTTTAAGAAAGGTTCTTCATTGAGCTTGCTAGCCTCTAACTCATCACTAAATTTGTGATAATGGAAAGAAAAAGCAGACCCAGAAGATTCATTTATTTCAAAAGATGTCATTGTACGGAACTCATTTTGCTGCTCTAAGCCCAAGATATTAACCTCCTCATAATCGCTGGATCTTTCTCTAGCAGTGAATCTATCTTCAAGGAAATAATAATCTGGTGATAGAGAATTGTCATCAGATGTCATGAGATGATTGTCACTCTTTTGAGTCACTGTGGACACATGCTTATAAAGGGAGCCACTAGAGAAGTCCCCATGAAGTGAAAATTCCAGATCACTTTCTTGTTCTTTGAATTCTGAAATGTCCATGCTAAACTCTTGAAATGGAAATTTGTCACTCTCCCCACTATAAATATGGCCAGTCTCTTTGGTTGGAATCTTGAAATGGGAAGCAAGGAGATGAGAGGACTTGTGGCTTTGAATCTCACATTTATTTGTTGCAAATTCAGGAGTCTTTGACAAATCTGCATCGAGAAAATCTAGCAATAAAAGAGCTTTCCAGGTTGGAATCAGTATTATGCCATCTTAATTCACGACACATGGAAGATAAATAACAAATAAATAATAGTTATGCGAAAAAATGAAAATAAAATTAAACTAAACAGCAGGAAAAAAGTACAGAATTTGATATGATAACAACCTTTCCTCCAGATTTCATCTGTCTTGCATAGACTAGTTGAATGATGTAAGAATTCTGCTTGAAGCATTTGAAAGGTCAAAAAAATTCAGAATCAGCATATTGATACAAAAGTCAAAAATAGCAAAAAGATAGATGTGAGAGGATACCATAGGTCATATCTTCCCTCCAATGTTGTTCAATGGAGTTCTCAAAAAAATTAAGTATAGGAATCCAATCCTGGCAAAAATGGGGTGGGTAAGCTCAGCATTGCAAAAGAGAGTAATAGATTTCCTGGACAAGAATTGCATGTGATGACATAAAAGGTTTAATTACAAAAATAAGTTCCAGATAATAAGTCAAAGCATACAACCTAGTTATAGCTAAACTTTTGGCAACATTTACATACTTGAAATGCTTCCAACAATAACAAAAGAAGCAAACAAATGCACGAACACATACATATAGTTAGGAATATAAATGAACCAAGATAGCCTGTGAACTACACGGCTAAAAAATGCTCAAGATTGGCTCAATCGAGCTTGAGCTACTCGAGTAGTTTGTTGAGTCAGGTTTGACAATTAAAATACTCATGAACCTACTCAAGTTTCCATATTTTTACCCTTTTATCCTTCATTTTTTAGTAGATTTATGTAAATAACTAAGTCAAAGTTGAGCAAATTTAGATTTCAAGCTCAATCGAGCTTATTCAAATTTGAATTTTATATTTCAAAAATTTTTAAATGACTAGTGGAGCTGAGCTGAGTCGAGCTTGAGTTTCAATATTTATAATTGAGAGCTTGACAAAATTTAATTCGACTTGGCTTGATTACACTCCTAGGTCACATATATTTGGCATCATAAATATTGTCCATAGTTCTGTGCAGTCCCCAATTTACTTTCTACAGAAGTTGCAAGAAATCCTGAAGCAGTTTATAAGGCTTATCATAGCAAAGTTTCGTCCTGAAATGCATGAGGAGATTAACTATTCAACTGCAGAACAAGTAAAGAAATAAAAGTGAAAAATCTTGATGTAACTTATATGTATCTTTCAACATATCAACATATTGATTGGTTCATCAATAGAATATTTCTCGCTCACATTAGATACATAAACAGAAAATCTCTTTGCCTATTTATTTCACCTTGCACTTAACCGAGTTATATCACAAACCAAGATTTTTCAATGCATCAAGGAAAAAATATCAGCATCATGTTCCATGCAAAGATGCTACAACAGGTGCTTCTTGCCCAAGTAGATTGTAAGACCATACAAAATTTCATGAGAAAGGGACCAGAGAAGAAGGTATTCAGAAGCAAATAATGTCAAAATCATGTTTGCATAACCATGATGGCATGCCAGAAAGGCATTCAACAAGTAAACAGCCATAAAATTTCTGTATAAAATTAAACAACCCCAGGAAAGGATGTCAAATTGGAAATTATGTATTCAGTGTCATGAACCATACAATCCTATAGTCACACATAACAACTGCAATCAGAAATGGAATTACCTTGAATTCAACATATGTCTTTGAAGGCTCAAAGGTTAAATCATAGAGAGCCGATGGGCAACTTAGATTTAGAATATAGGCAGGACATGCTTGAGGCTTACATCTCTTTCCTTTTTGAGACATGCAATTAGCTTGCCAAGGGTCCAGGCACTGAACTCTAGTGGCCAAGTGATTTATCAATTTGTGCACAGGACCTTTGCAGACAAAACGTGAGTTGACATCTGTAATAGTCAAGGTCTAAAAGAAAATAAAAATTACCACTTAATCATCTCCAACCACAGATAACATAACCCAGAAAAATTGGCATATATCTCCAACCACAGATAACATGACCCAGAAAAATTGGCATATTGTTTACACATAGAGTTAGAAGGATACAAACATATTGCAAAGCCTGCCAAAGAAAAAATCCTCCAGTAAGAAACAATGAGATTAATCAAGCATAAAGACAGCCATTCAGTGACCATCTAGAACCAAATTGCACCTTCATGGTTGAGCCAACCCGAGGACCAGACATATATCCAGAAAGCTTTAATAGACCACGACTAGTATGCAATTCACAAAGAAAGCTGGAATCCTCAATCCCAAAGCTACTCATCAACAGCGATAATGCAGAAGAAGGATGTGTGCACAGAAGCTCATCCTCACTACATTTGGAGAATAAATAATGTCAAGAAAAAAATAATAATGATAGAAGTTCCAGCTTGCTAATTTGACCAGATCACACCTTTCACTGTCCACGACTTTGAAGGAAACCTCTGAATGCACAAGCGCGATGCGGAAAACACATTTTTTGACTGAGTCCAAAACCTTCTTGGGGCTTCCAATTCAGCAAAGCAATTGACAAAAGCATCAAATCAGTGCAAAGCAACAACATTTAAGAGCAAACTATCACTCCAAACAGCAGTAAAATGGAAAATGGGCCAAAATAAAAACCTTGATTGCATATACTTTCTACGGACAGGTTGATTGTAAAATAAATCACGGACAACAACTGCCAAAATACATGAAGATGTTGGAAAAAAGAGAGACATAGAGAGTGCTAATCAATTGACGCTTAAGGAGATCCACAAGCTAGTGATGGTAATCTGTGTAATGAAAACAATGTTGACCAAAATAATATATTACCTGTTGTGCCAACATCTTTCCTATCATCATTGACTCCAAGATACAAACACTTTGACCCCTGAAAAGAGAAAAGTAAATAACTTTTGACTTGTATATCAGCAACAAAGACGAACTTAGCATGAGAAAAATTAAAAATAAAGTGTGAAATATAAATGCGCTGAACTATTCTGACCTTCAAGACTTTACTATATCCATTTGGCCTCCCACGAGCTTTTGTTACAATTTCTAACAAGGAGACATCAGAAATAGAAGCTAATGCTTCTCCTCGGAAGCCAAAGCTCCCATTAGCAGCATCCATATCAGCAAGATGATGCAGCTTTGATGTCACTGTTCTTGCATCATGAACATCCAAGCAATATCACACAGCTAGCAAATAAATTAGGATTCATACAACAAAATACCACGAATTTTCAAACTGGCAAATGTATTTTCTTTGGATTAAACCCTCCATCAAAAAGCATCATTCCAAGTTACTTTTACAGGAAAAAAAAAAAGCTTAAAATATTCCTGTCTTTAGACTTTCCACGTCCTTATAATCCTTTTGTCTTTTTCTGTTTGGATGCAGATTAATAAGATAAGTGGATCAATTATATTATTTTATTTTACAAGCTTTTGAAAGTAAACAAAATCATTGATAGTTTGGAACGAATAATTGAGAACATGATTTTTTGATAAACTGTTGAAAATGGTATCACATTTCTTACAAAATCTTACAAAGCTAAGCATTTCAGTTTGCAACTAATACAAAAGCCTCTTCCAAGCACTAAGCATGTTTTCTCACAAGTAATTTTTAGATTCCAAAAAAATCATAAAAAATATGACAGTAGAACTCCACAATGTACCCAAATAAGTGTTAAAAGAAGAAAAGAAAAACATATCTGCAGATCAACAAGCACAAATCTCCGATGAATCAAACAAAACGAATGACAATATGAGTAAGTACCGTATCTTTCTCCCAATAACACCAATCCATCCCGAGACATCCCACATCCTGCAACCACATAAATAATACTATTAATTACCCAAAAAAAAATAAAAAAAATCCCCATTCACACACTACTAACCATCATCCACCACTTTAACACAGCACGTCCCAACACCCACATACACCGACACCTGAAACAACCAATACCAATACCAATTTCATTTCTCGTTTTACTAAAAAAATTAAACAATTATAATAGTGCCCTAGGTTGCATACCTTAGTAGCAGCAGCATCTAAGCTGTTAAAAACCAGCTCCTCCACCACTCGTGTCAAATCAAACAATATAACACCAGAACGCATTGTATTACGAATCGTCTCCGGCAACCGCTTTATACTCCCCATTAAATGCTTAATCAATTGGATGATTCAGGTCCGTTAGGGTTTAGGCCCGAAACGACGACGTCTTCATAGTACACCCGGAAACAGAGACCCAACGGCTTCGCTTGGTTTCAAAATGAGATGGAAAGGCGGGTGATAGTGCTATTTTATATAGGGACGCTGATGCCTTCTAACTTGCGCGGGGGGGGGGGGGGTGACGGGGCTGGCTGGGCTTCGATAAAGTTACACGTAAGGCGTTAGGTTTGAAGCGTGTTGTTGACACGTTGGAAATGACTACTTTTTTTGACGGCGGTGAAAAAAAAAAAAAGAGTAGTTGATTCTGCCCCGCATGTGATCGCGATGCAGTCAGCGAGTCGCTGTCTCTCTCTCCTCTGTTTTTTTTTTTTTTTTCCCTGTCACTTTGATGGACAATGGATTAACCGTTTTCTGTGTAATTAAATATGGAGCTGGCCGTTAGATGTAGATTTACCATAACACCCTCATATTTTCCTTTTACGCCAAAAACAAGATGTGTTATTGATTATTCATTCATCTGATAGTCAACTGATATGAATTATCTGTTCAAAATTAATAATAATAATAATATGAATTACAACAAATAAAGGAATAGGAAGAAATTTTACATTTCTAGGATTTTTATATATTTTTTCAATATATATTTTAAAATTATATTAAAAGAGATTTAGTTTTAATTGATACATAAATTAATCTGAAAATCCTTTAATTTTACATATCAAAAAATGTGTAGTACCTAATCAATATTTTAACTTTAATAGTAAAATTAGTAGAAATTACCACAAATAAAGGAATAAGTAGACATTTTACATATGTATGAATTTAATACTTTTTTATATATATATTTTCAAGGTTTAATTTTCTTTATTCTAAAAAATTCACCTTTTACAAATTCTAACATGAATTTTAGGAATACAAACTCTTATTGATTAATTCTTATTGAAAGGACTAGTCCATAATGATATATCAATTTATTAAGTCTTTCTTGAACTCAAAATAAATTATATATATATATATGTATGTATATGTATATATAATATCTTAAAATTGTAATTTAAAATTAGTTTGAGAATACTTTGTTTGTACATGTCAAAAAATATGTAGTATTATAACTGATATTTTAACTTTTAAAAGCAGAATTTATAGAAATTATTGCAAGAATTAAATTTTGATAGAAACAGTAAAGAAAAGTTATGTTAGGATTTGATTCGATTTGTTCACAATGAAAATTATAGAAGATTTATCATATTTTTGCCTTTCATTTTTTTTTTTTTTTTACTTATGTTAGAAAATTGTGTTGTCACTTTCATTTCAATGCTAGGCAACCTAATATAAATTTCGTGATTTAGACGGTCTCAACTTCTAAAATTAATTTAAAATTTTATATTCAAACTTATAAAATTTATAACTGTAATATGAATATAGTAATATAATAATGTGTATTGTCCTGAATTTTGAAGCATTATCTAATATATTTATAGCGCTATGAAAATTATGTAAGTACCAACATCTCATTTAATATGTCTACTACATTTATTTGCCCATAGCTTGTAGACCATATATAACTATCATAAATCGATGCACAACTCATTTTTTTTTAGATTACTCATTTTATTTCATATTACTTAATGTTTCAAGATATCAATTTTGTTTAATGATAGTTGACGTTTTACTATTATCTGTAAATTTTTATTATTTTTTTTATCAATTATGTCTTCATTTAAAGTTATCTTTTCTACGTGCTAAAGCTAATCACATTAATTTTATGTGGAAAAGAAATTTGTTGGTTTACTAATTGATAACATACCTAATAATTATTTTTTGTTGAGAATGGACAAGAATATTTTTGGTGGAGGTAATTAATCTAAGGGTAACATAATTTTTTTTATTTATATAATAAACCAATTACACACCATCTTTAATTAGTGTGCAAAATTCTTAAATGTCAAATAATATGGAATAGAGGTAGTACATTATAATTTTCTTCATAAAAAAATTTATCTTTTTTAATTTTGTTATGAAAATAATTAATTGAAATAATTAACATTATTTGTCATTTGGCTTGCAGTATTAAATCAACCAATCTAAAACACTAAAGTGATATTTGGTAAAAATGAAAATTAAGTGCTAAATAATTTTAGCACTGAAACTTTAAGAGTTGAATAATTTTAGTATTGAAAAGTTAAAGAATTGAATGGTAATTGAATAGATATCAAATTTTTTTAAAAAATAAATCTAAGAAATAAATAAGACAAAATAACTGTATATTGTATAATAAATTATCATATAATTTGATTTTGAAATATTTAAAATTTAATCACATTTGTATCAATAGGAAGAATTGTAATAATGAATGGTGATAATTGTGGTGAAAGGTATATTAATTAAACATATCAAAATAATTAATTTTTTTATTACTTAATCCAATAAATAAAAATATTCTACTTAATTTTAAGTAATTTTTTGAAATTAAGTGCTTCGTAAAAAAATTATCAAACACATATATAAATATTAATTTTTTTAAAAAAATATTATCAAACGATCTTAAAAAATAAATGCTAATAATTTTAATTTTAAGTGTTTAATGTGGTTATCAAATGACCCTTAAATTACTTATCTCATAATAAAGAATTCAATTTCAACATATTCACAAGACACATTAATTTTTTTAAACAAAATTTTTTTTATAAAAAACAAATGTAGTACTATAGAAGAATTTTTTTTAATTATTATCAAACTTATATCATAATTAAAATTATTAATTTTTTATTTGATCTAAAGAGTTAAATTGAACTCGTTATAATTTGACACAATCGACCCATATGAATATAAATATTAGAATTTGACACAAACAAGTCCAAAATTCACTTGATTTAAATTATTGAAAATATTTTTATTTCTTAAACATTTAGAGTTGGATTTTTATTTAATAAAATTAAAATCACGAGTGATTTGATATAAAATTTTAAAAAATAATTTAAAAAATTTCTATTTTGACTAAATATATAATCTAAACTCAAAGTAATTTGACTCTAAATTGCTAAAAAAAATAATACCTAAATAATTCAAATTGTATTTGATAAGATTTAAGTTCATAGTCTCTAATTGTAATTGTCAAATGCAATCTAGTGATGTATAATTTACAGGTGATTATGGAATTCATAAATTCTCGAATTGAATTGAATAATCAAATTAAATTGAATCGGTTTGAAAATTCTTGATGTGAATAGTAAAATATATAAATCAAATTATATCGATTTTTTAAATGGGACGATACTGAAGATTTTATATTATTCGAATTGAGAACTGAACCAAACGGTATTTTAACGGTCCCGTATCAAAAATACTAGACCAAATCTAGTTATATGTTTGTGTGTGTGTATATATATAGAGTTAAACTCACTCAATTAGTATATATATTATTAATAATTAGACTATTTATTAATTATTAATTATAAAATTAGTAGTAAAAATTTAAAAACTTAATTTAATATTTAATGTGTAAGATATTAGTTATGATTTATTAAATTATCACTAATTTATTTTAGTTCTTGAATGATTAAAAGTGAAAATTTGAATTTATTTTATTTTAATTCATAGAAATAAAAAATGTAAATTAATTTTTCACTAAATTGAAATAAACGAATGTTTGAACTGGCACCCAATCGAATCTAACCGTTTTGAAAAAACTGAAAAATTAAATTGAACTGTCTCGAATTTGTAAGAAATCGAATCGAATCGGACCGAAAATTTGAGATGATAATTTTTCATGTTTAAAATTCCTGAAATTTTGATTTAATTTCAAAGATTTTCAAATCTCCGAATTAGATACAACCATACTCATCCCTAGTATAATTTACCTCCTTATACCTAATAGATATTCTTATATATTAATGATATATTTTGGCATGTTTGGTTACACATCAATGAGAAATAGAATTTCACTTCTAATATTAGTGTTTTAGCATATTAACATTTTTATTTGATATATAGAAAGAAATAGAATTCAAATATTAATAAAATTTTCATAATTAATTTCATGAATAATAAGCAAATAAATCAGTTTAGAAATAAGATTTCAAGAATAGTGAGATATTTTAATTCTTTTAAAATTTTATTTTTAAAATTTTAAAATAAATAAAAAATTCAATATAAAAATAGAGTGAAAATCTTATTTTTATTTTTTTGGTGTACCAAATATGAATTGAAAATTATAATAGTGGCAATAATTTCCCATAAAAAATGAAAACATTGTTGGTGGTAATAACGTAATTTGAAAGCAAAACCCATTTTTCCTTTTTACACAGACCAGGAGAGCATCCATTCAAGATATGTAATAAAACGAATAATAAATTACCAATAAAATTGTAAAAAAAAAAAGTGAGGTGTAAGTGTTAAGCGCTAAGGGGATTTGCGTCTAGGAGTTCAAGAAGCAAAACCAATCAAAAAAATGCCAATTTTCCATTTTCAATTTTCTGTAAATATAAATATAGAAGCAAAAAACACAACATCTTCTGATTTTCCTCTCTACCTGGATTGCTTCCCCCACCTCTCTCTCTCTCTCTGCAACCTAAACATAAAACAAAGAAAAAACCCTAATCTCAAAGTCACCGTTTTTATCCACCCGCTGCCCTAAAAATGAAGTAATACTTAGTGATCAGGTACTTATTAATTCAAATCCATCATCTTTATAAATTCTATTTCTTTTTAAATGGCATGGGTTGAATTTTTGTATAATTCAAATGAATCCAAGCTTCTATCATTATTGATTGCTGTTCTTATGTTATTTGACTCCTTGTTTTTATGACCCTGATTCTGCTACAAATCCTTGGAATTTGAATTCTCTTGTTAGCTTACTTCATTATATTTGTGTTTGGTTTGGTTTTGTTTTGTGCATGTTCTCTGTTGTTTGAATTGTGATGTTTTGATTGTTTGGTCAATTGAATTTCAATGTTGGACTCTGTTTGGTTGCAGAAAGACCAGAAATTTAGACACTTTTCATTGTATGTTTGATGAGGTCTTTTTTTTTTATTTTTTTCCCTTTGTCTTGTCTTTTGTGCAGTTAGCTGATTGGTTTGTGTCGGATTTAGGTGGAGGGATCTAAATAACAGGAATTCATATTAGGGTTTAGGTAGATTAATTTTATACTATTAATTATCATTAGCAAAAGTAAAAAAGAAGATAATAAAGAAGATCGGTGCACATTGCTGAATTATGATCTTGATTTTTGAAAATGGTTAGCCTTATTATATTTTTGAAGATAGTTGATTTTGAATTTGTGCAATTTGTGATATGATTAGGGTTTGGTGATAGGTTTTGATATTAATTTTTGTTATCTTCCTTTCCTTGTTTTAGCCGGAATGTAGCATCATTCTGATACATAATCTGAAGTCATTTGCTGCAAATACTTGAATTTAGAAGAGGAGTAATGGAGGCTAATATATGTGATATCAATCATTTGGATGCTGATGTCCTTTTGCCCCCAAGGAAGCGCTTGCTTGCTGGATTCAAGAAACAGAGTTGTGATGGTGATGCTGCTCTGGCTCCTCCTGCAGCTGCTTCCTCCTCATCGTCTGCTTCTCCTCCTTCTCCAGCTCCACCTACTCCATCTCCACCTCCCCCGTCTCCATCTCCTCCTTCTCCAACTCCTTGTTCTCCATCTTTAAGTGAATTCCAAGCCCGTCTCAACAATCTGTTGAATTCTCATTTTGCAAATAACCATAATCTTTCACCTGAGCAGATTGTGGAGGCCTCAAAAACAGCAGCTGAAGCTGCTGTTAAGGTGGCAGAAGCTGCGAGAGCTGCAGCACATGAGAAGGCGATTATTGCAGCGAAAGCTGTAACAGCAGCTAAAAGTGCATTGGCTTTAGTTGCATCTTTCCCTGAAGAGGCAACTAGCAAGGAGAGGTACTTAAGAAAGAACAAGCTAAAGAAGCATGTTCAGGTTCAGCTTTTGTACAAAAAGCACCAGCCTGTTGAGAATTCAAGGGATGATGAAGAGCTAGCTCGTAAGCTGCATCAGGTTATGAATAGCTCACCTAGAATTTCGAAGAAATCTTGTAGTTCTGATTGGAAGGCTCATAAAAATAAGAAACCCAAAAGTTCACCGACTTCTGAGAAAACTAGAATGTCCAATATAAGTGTAGCTCTTGGAGGAAATCCATCTTCTATGTGGAATGGACATGCTATAGCAGGTGAATTAGATTCTGAAGGCTCCATTGATGAGGTATGCACTAGTATGGCAGATGAGAAGACATCGAAATATGAAAAAGTTGTGGAACTGGATATGGATAATGGGGAAGCAGAATCAAGTCACTCCAAGGAGAAAGTCTTGGGAGATACAAGCTCGCCTGGTAAAAAGAGGGGGAGACTGAAATTGAAGAAATTACCCTTAAGCATTTGTAGCTCTAGGGATCAAGCAAACCCTAAGGATGATATATTTCCTAGAAGCTCCCCATTGAGTGACAAGAACATGGGCGATCCTACTGCTCGTACTAAGCCTTTGTTTTCGATGGAACCTTCTACTGATCGTCTGATGACAATTGATGTTGCACCATTGCGGAAATGCCAGGAGTTCAAGGCACCTGCATGTGTGAAACAGAATAAAGTCATTCAGTCATAATCGTCTAATCCTTCTGGTAACAGGTTGTGACTGTGAGAGAAGTTGATAGCTGAGGTAGGATCCATGATGCTCTTCTTTTGTTTTTGTTTTCTTTTTTAATATAGAAACGGCTTTATTTGATTTATCTTTTTGGTCATCTTTGGTTTTGTAATGAAGTTGAACTGATTTAAAATGTACATTTAAAAGTTCAATTGCTTGTTGTCAATTAGGGGGTTCAAATACTTACCTTCTCCATTGAACGAAAAAGAGAAATTACTTAATATATTTCAAGGTTACTTGAAGAGATATAATAGAAGAACTCAGTCTGCATTCTTTCCCTTTGTGTTTGAAGCGGCTTATGGTTGCTCTTTCTGGTGTGACATTGAAAATTTATAGATTTGAAAGTTGTTCAAGAGGAAACATGCCAAACAAAATCAGCGCGTACCAAAAAAAAAAAAATGGCGTTCCAAATATGTCCTAAATTAAGAATTCTTATCAAGAAAAATTTTAATATAGACATGGTCTCTCACATCATCCATAAAGCATTTGTTACAATTTGTTTCTAGCCAGACGTTGGCTCGCTCAGCAAAAAATATTTTCCTCATAAACAGAAAATTAAGCTATTTTTAAGAAAAATAATTTACTCTTTAAAGAAAAGTTATTTTTAAATTTTGACAAATTTATCTAAATAAAAAAATAAATCATATAAATAGATTTACTAATATATTGATTACTATAGGTCAATTGTTCATTACAAACACTTATTATCGATCATTATCAGTCAATGATGATAATTCGCGATTGATGAATATATAAAAATTTCATTTTTAATGTATCTTTCTCATATTGTATAATAAATAATATAAATATAAAGTGTTATTATCTAAATTTTATTATAATCTTCTAAATCAATAAAATTAATGTTTTTAATATATTTGAAATATAAAAAATATTTTTTTAGAAAAATATTTTCCTCTTTATAACATATCTTCATAAATACATTATTTCCTGTAAAGGTACTAGAGTCTAAATGTATTATTTTCTTTTTTTTTTTTCTTTTTTTTCCTTTCTTTTGTCATCTTTTTGACAGAAAAGTCATAGTTGGCACACTTGGGTTTAAGAATTTATAATCGTTGCTTCATTATTCTTTAGTATTAGCGTTGTCTTGCTCTGCACTCTTTCCCTTGATAATAAATTCTTGCTAATATTTAAATAATTGAATAAGTTTGCTTATTGAAATTTCAAACTATAATTATTAGTTGCTGACATTCTTACTTCAGGTAATTCGTCAATTTTCAGAATTTCTTCTGTGTGTTTGAATAATTTTAATGTGTTAAAGAAATTATATACAGTACAAAAGTTTGAATTATAAATGAAGAGAATATTAATTTGTATCTAATTTTTTAAAATATTAATAATTAGTAATATTAAGTTATATCTAATTTAAATATTTGCACATTTGTTAACATACTTTATATAATTATAGAAATGAATAATTTAAAAAAAGAGTGATAAAAATCCAAATACTAAATGTTTCTTTTGAATTTAAAATTAAAATAAAATAATTAAACTGATGATAGCTAATATTTAGTGTGTTCATCAATAATTTTGTAATTCAAATTATATATGACCGAATTAGGAGTGAGCATTATTTGATAAAAATTGAAAAAATTAATTGAATTAGATTGGTTCAATTAATTTAATTTGGTTAGATATAATTTTAGTTTGGTTTGATTTTAATTTAGTTAATTTAGTTCGGTTCGGTTTTTTGATTAAAAATTTCGATTGAATAAAATCGAATTGAATTTATTTAAAATTAAATCAAAATAGATTGAAACTATATTAAAATCAAACCAAGATGATTGAACCTTATTTAAAATTTATTATTTATATTAAAATATGTAAAATATATTAAAAACATATTCTTTATATTACCATCTTTTAAATTATATTATAAGAATTACTATTTATACTAAAATTATTTTTTTAAATTGAATTTAAATGGAATCAAACTGTAATTAAATCAAACCAAATCGGTATAATTCAATTCAGTTTATAATTTTATTCGGTTCAATTTGATTTAATTTATATTTTTAATATTTTAATATTTATCAATTTTATTTAATTAGTTCAATTTAAACTAAATGTCTACCGTAGATGAAATAACTTGTTTCTTTTCAAATTTTTAATATGTTAAAACAGAAAATAGTATTGGGTGCGTGTTTCATAGTACAAAAAATTAGTAGTTTAAATCTGTTTCATTTTCTCTTTAAAATTTGTCAATTCATAAAACTAAAAAGAATAAAAATAATACAACATATATTTTTTTGGAGGAAAAAAAACGGTACATATGTGCTCTTGCCTAAGTGATTACACTTTCTATATTGCCAATCAATTCTATATTTTATAAATATTTTCAAAATTCACATAATTTTCCTAGTTGATCTCCATGAATGGCATACCAATTTTGCCATCACTTAATAATTAAAATTTGTCAAAATTTTATAAATAAAAAACTAATATTTTTATGTATTAAAACACTAAAAAAATATGTTAAAAATACAAAAAAATATAGATCCTATTAATTGTCAGCGACCACCACTGATCAACGGTCACCATTGATAATATCAGTGATAAAAAATAATCAATAATAATAAGTTTTTCAATATATATGTATTTATATGAGTCATTTCTTGTTTAAACGAGTTTATCAAAATTTAAAAATAACTTTCTTAAAAATAGTTTAATTTTTTATTTGACTAAAAAATATTTTTTATTGATCAATTTTTCTAATACTAAAAATATTTTTAATATTTTTTTGTAAAATAGTCTGATTCTAAAAAATATTTTTGAATTGAGGTAAAAAATATTTCACTTAATTAGCTAAGTTATGTTTGTTGGTGCAATGCAATAAACATGTGTCAGAAACTTAAAAAGTCATGAATTAACAAGGTATATTGGGTCATAATTTTTAGAGTATTTTCAAGTCATTATAATTAGAGTACCCTTAATTATTCTAACTATATTAATTACATATTCTTAATCTGTGTGAAAATAAAAATAAAATCTATTTTTATGAGATGGAAGAAATATAATTTTTTTTTAGAAATTGTATATTGAGATATAACATTTTTTGTATTACACATAAATTATTTATTCTATTGCGTCACTATATAAGTTATATATTGAGATAAAAACTATGCAAAATTTTCATGTTACATGTAAATTATTCATTATATATATATATATATATATATATATATATATATATATATATATATATATATATATATATATATATATATATATATATATAGATA
>CATIWR010133031.1:0-47401 GCA_949677035.1 Omphalea diandra | reverse complement strand
GATATACTTACTGCTGATATAAAACAATTGTCCAAAGAAGGTTCATTGACTGGTTCATACATGTCATAAAGGTCAAAGAATATCTCATCTACAGGACCAAGAAGGTCAATTCCTGGCTTTAATTCAGCCTGAGGATTTTCAGTCTCTGCCTCTGAAGAAACAAATGCAATATATTTGCCTTTTGGAGCAACATTGTGAGAATATGAACAA
Organism: Omphalea diandra; assembly: GCA_949677035.1. NCBI lineage: Eukaryota > Viridiplantae > Streptophyta > Magnoliopsida > Malpighiales > Euphorbiaceae > Omphalea > Omphalea diandra. The sequence continues at coordinate 47,191 of CATIWR010133031.1, read as the reverse complement.
CAGAAAAGGTACCTGCACAATATCAAAGCTTCAGAAATATTAAGAGCAGACACAAGGATAGAGGGAGACAATTAAATTTTCAAGCTGAAGCCATAGAAATGAAAGCTCCTCTCGAAGTCTAAGTCCAGTGGGAGTACACATTAAGAATTTAAATCTGGATGACTGACCCCAAAAGACTGATAATAAGCTTTCAACAAAAATCAACTAATAGTAAATACTAGGGTACTGGTAAAGAAGCATACTTCAATTATCAGAATAACATATCCTACAGGAGATGAAGGATAATGTTTGACTAAGAACAATATTTAGAAGAAAGTTTTGGCCTTCTAATTTATCCTTCCCAATTAATGGTCAAGTATAAGCCAATGCTTATTGTTCATAAACAATTCACGTTAACAGTAATTAGTAACGTAATAAAGTCAACCAATTGCTTTTAATCCTCTGACTTCTAATAATTTTGGGATAGAGCAAAATGATATAATTCTGGAACTCACATATCTGATCTGCGACCCAACTGCTTTTGTGGCAAGATAACCTGAACAGAATGAGAATCATTGGTGTTTGGAATCGGGTGGCTCATAATTGCAATTGCTCTGGCAACCCTACCAACCTTCCTAACCTGTTCAAATGCACAAACAAATTTCCAGAAAATAAATAGAAAGGAGTGTGTCTGATTTCAATAACCATTCTTTACCATTCTTTATGTTTTTATTGTCAACCAGCTATAACAGAATTAATACTGAAATCAATACCTTGTTGGGCAAGTAAGAAGGATCACAAACAACTTTCTTGCTTCTAGCAGTTTCACCATCTGACGTCACACCAATAACTTTGCCTTCCTCATTGAACTCTACCTGAAATTAGAGCAATATGCTAATCAAACAGATGCAAAACCACAACTCTGCCTTCCTCAATAGTAAATACCTCAACTTTAAATGTAGACAAGCATTCTCCTCATATATACATAACTGAGGTGATGCAATGATATAATAATCAAAATCCCCAACTTCAGAGTATACCTTGCACTCAGGTTTATTCAACATATAAGTGCCACCATAAACAGCACTAAGCCGTGCAAATGCCTGCATAGAACAACAAAATTAACAAGAAAACAAAAATGTAATAGTCAATCCCATTCATTCTGCATGTTTGATAAATCCAAGTAAGAACTAGGAAGACAGAGACCTGAGGGAGCTCTCCTAATCCATACAAAGGATAAATATACGGTGATCCTCCTTGAAAACGGGCAAGAGACTCCGCGTATAGCTATGACCCAATCAAGAGGAAAAGAATTTTAAGCCATGCACTATAAAAATGAAAATTGAAATAAGAATTCAAAAAAATTGGAACACAAATCATCCAAGACCAGTTATTACCTTCATTCTCATCACAGTATCTAATGCAGGTTCATCTAGATACCTATCATCTCTATGAAGCGCTAATGCATGACCAATGAAGTCCACAGTGTTGTCATCAAGACCATATTTACTGTAAAAGTGAATGCATAATAAGAACAATGGGGAAGGGTGAGCACCTAATCTAGCAGTGAATAATATAAATGAAAGATAAGAAAGGTAAAAGAATAAATCCAAAGAAGGTAACATCCCTAATCATGTAAAAGTAAACATACAGAAATTATTACATCCTTCAATTCCAAATTCTATTTTAGGTTCCTTTGACATCAAATTCTGAAATTCCCAGCCCAAACAAAATGACTACTTTTTCCCTCATTTATTATGCCAGTAAATTGCCAGCTGATTTCTCCTTTACCAATAAGCCCCAAAGCCCCAAAGCCTTCCAACTGCTATATAAATACTAAAAAGTGAAGACACACAACGCCATAAAATGATAAAAATGCAGTTTAATATAAGAAAAGAATAAACAACAGAGACATTTATGAAAATATAGGAAAGAAAAAAGCATACGCAATCAGCGCTCTGGTTGTCACCCTAGTTAAGTCCATTCCTTCATGTGTTTTAGGATCATTTTCATTATAATCTTGGACGTATATGAAAAACTTGCGGGCACGGCGCTTTTCAAAAATACCCATCAGAGGAGATTTGAGTGCCTCCATGTCAGTTGCTGGCACCTTGTGAACCTGTTACAATAGTTTAATAGCAGAAGATTTGTGTTAAAACATAATAAAGTTAAAGCAACATCCTAACATCTCCTAAGAAGATAGAAAATTATAATACCTTTCCTTTGTTGTAGACGAAACTGCCATCCACTGCTTTGAAGTACAAATATTTGGTGACATCTGTATGAATGAGGACACGTACAAGATTGCCATTTGCCATCATAAACTAGCCAAACAAACAAACATCTATATAAGCAAAAATTAAGCAATAATAAATTGATTATAGCTAAACTTGGTGAAGTAAAGTAGGAAGTGGAATAAATTAAGGGGGAAAAACCACCTTAGGAATCATGTCAACATTATAATCCCTACTTGAACCCAAATGTGCTGGAGGCTTATCATCTCCCTTGAACCTCTTCCAGAGCTGTAAATGAATAATTCCATGAAAAGTAATTACAAGAATACTACAAAATTGTTAATAACACAATAGCATTGGATGATCAGGACCTGGATAAGATTAAGTGATGCAGACTCTCCTCCATAATAGTCATTTCTATCCATGTGCAGAACCTAGATCACAATCAATGTACAGATGTTAAGAAAAACAACAATTATAGGAGCAGAGCATATAATGTACAATTTTACCAGTGAATGAGAAAAACTAAGGCATCAAAATAAAACAGAATATTGTCGCAAATTGCAAAAGGAGGGGTCCAAAACTCGACTTCAGAACTGTCTTTCAAATTCCATTAGAAAAAGAAATGGGTAAGAAACAACACCAACAATCGCTCAAGACATATTGACCTCTGTAGCATCTTCTTCTTAGTTACTTCTCATGAAGGTCACATTATCCTTTCAAAATGTAATCTCATTCCAAAGAAGGTAATGTCACATAAACACACTCAATTGCAAATAATATAAAAGATCCACACAATGAGAATGTAAAGTCAATTGCATTACAAGCAAACAGATCCATTTGCAGGATAATGCAAAATAGCAAAAAAGCCGGCAGAGAAACTAAACATACAGAATTACAGCCAAATCCTTTGAGTTTGACGCAAGTACATCCGAAGTACAGCAAATCAACTTCTTCAGTTAATTAGAACAAATGAATGAACACCAAGATCAATAGATCTCCAAAACGGATTGAAGTAAGTGAAGTAAAACATCTCAAATCAGACATTTAGATCCATCAGATTGCAATCTATAGTTTTTTCATAAAAATCAGGAGACGAACTGAGATAACAATAGATGAATAATAAGTTCCGGCAAAAGCAGTGAAATAGGAAACTGTAAAGAAGAAGAAGAAGAAGAAGACAAACCTTAAGGCCATCAACAGAGAGAAGACCACTGAGGATGCATTCTTTGAGACCTGTTCCGAGAACTATGATGTCATACTCTTCATCCATGATTAAGAACCGTGAGAGAAGAAAACTTTAGTTAGAGCTTTTTATGGCGTCGCTCAGGTCAAGATATCGATTAAAATGGTGCAGTGGAGAATCGAAGAAGAAGTGTTATAACATGAGAAGACAAGGAAAGGAAGATGAGCTTCTTTTTTAAAAAAATTATTATTATTATTATTATTATTACGAGTGAAATCTCTTCTTTTTTTTTTTTTTTTTGGAAAATAGCCTCTCTCTCTTTTTCTAATTTATTAAATGGACAATACCGAGAATGTTTTTTTTCTTTAATTCTGCTATCGAAAATGATTTTATGGGAAAAAAATAAATTAAAAAAAAAAAGACATTCGATGCTTTACTCTCAAATGCAATAAATGTAATAATTGACAAGTGCAAGTAAAGAATTATGCTTCTAAATATTTAGTTGTAAAATTATGACTAAGGGGTTTATTCGATTAATGCTTTTAGTAGAGTGTATTAAATGAAGAGAATTAAAAATTTTAATAGACTTTAAAAATATAAGGGTATTCAATAATAACTTTAAAAATTTTTTAAAATTCAAAAGGTATTTAATAAAAATTTTAAAAAACTCTATAAAAGTCAGGAATATTCAAAAAAGATTTTTAAATAGTTTTACAAAGTCTATAAAAATCTAGATATATTCAAATAAAATTTTTATAAAATTTATAAAAATTTATAGATATTCAAAAAGTCATTGAATTTTAAAATTGATGCACTTTTAATAACTTTTTAGGATAAAACACATAAAAAATTCTTTGTCATATTCTTTTAAAATTTCTCAAGAGTTTTATAGACTTTGAAAATAAAGTCTTTTGAAAGTCATTCATAACTATTATAAACTTCATAAAAATTATTAAAAAATCTATAAACTCTATAAAAGTCATTTACTTGAAAAAGTTTATAAAAATATTAATTGAATATACCCGTTATAGACTTTTTTAGATGAATGATTTTTAATGATTTTTAAAGAGTTTATAGATTTTTTTTAATGATTTTTATGGAGTTTATAATATTTATTAATGACTTTTAAAGATTGTATTTTCAAAGTCTATAAAAGCCCTGAAAAATCTTGAGAAAAGGTAAAATGAATTTTTTACATATTTTATCCTAAAAAGTCATCAAAAGTATATAAAAATCCATTAATTTTAAAAATCAATGACTTTTGAATACTTGTAAACTTTTATGAACTTTATAAAGTTATAATTGAATACACTCAAATTTTTATAGATTTTTTAAAAGTTTTTATTAAATACTTTTTTATTTTTATAGACTTTTGAAGTCTTTAAAAATTTTTATTAAATACATCTTGACTTTTAAAGAGTCTTTAAAAATTATTATTGAATACCTGTTGATTTTTAAAATCCATTAAAATCTTTAGTCCTTTTAATCCAAAACACCCTACTAAGAGAAATAGAAAATATTTTCCAAAGAGGGATGATTCTTCATAATTGAAAAGCTTTTAAATGCTCAAAAATGTATTAAGCAAGAATGAAATGTAGAAGGCTCATTTAGAAGAAGATGAGTTTACTTTGTTTTATGGAAGAATGCATTTTGAACTACTCTATAGAGTAATTCTGAAAAGTTAAAAAACGCACAATATATGGTTAAAAATTATAATAATTCTATTTTTCTAAAATATAAAAACGATGTAAAAATCTAAAGGATATAAAGAATATTATGGACGCTTAGGTAGAAGATGGTGACATTGAAATTGAAGCTAACATGTAGATACATCAACTTTGAAACTATCTTCAGAATGATTTATAAAGAATCTAAGAGAGTTTTATATATTAAAAGAAAGCTTATTGATTTTAGTTTCCAACAAATTAAATAACTTGTAATTTTAGATTTTCTAAAAAAAGTTATGTCTATTTGACTGAGAGGAAGTTACCTAGGATACCCATTCAAAAAAGCAATAGTATTACTAGTTTTTGTATCTACCTATATGGTCAATACCTGATAATAATTTCTTGAAAAACAACTCTTAGTTCTCTAGTTTTAATCCTTTTAATATGGAGGAATACTTTTGTTTTGATTTTAAATATGTTTTAAGGTGTTAAAGAAGGCTATATACCTCTTAAAAATCCATTAGAGCAATAACGGGCCTTAAAAGTACAAAATATGTCATTTCTCTTTTGTCCTACAAGCTATATGCCGACCACGAGGACTGAAACGACGCGAAAAAACCAAACCTGGAAAAGAGAACGGTCGGTGGTGGACATTCGGGAAAGTCGGGCCGATCAGGTGTCTTCATTCAAACGACAATACAGAATGTGCACATTAATTATATCATGAACTTAGGTTCATATTACTTCATAGACTCAAATATTCATGTACATGTGGTCTTAATTGCATGTGCATTAATATTAAAATGCATGTACATTAAATTTATATACAATTGATAGTGACACATATATATATTGAAATGTATGTACATTAATCATGTATATTAATCGTTAACTGCATGTACATTTAGGTTCATGATAGAACAAGAATCTAGATCCATGATATATGAATTGATATTTGCATAGACATAACTGTCTGTATAGGCTTACAACTAAACAAATATGGGTTTTAGGTGATAGAATTCTCTATTAAAAGGGCATAACTAATCATGATTCAAGGGGAGAAGAAATTTTCTTCATTTTTTATTATCATCCTCTTCTTTTTCCAAAGGCAATCAAGGAACCCTAGATAATCCAAGAGCAAAAATCAAGAGAGAATTTGAAAGAAGAAAAAAAAAAGAGGAAAGGAAGATAAAAAGAGAAAGTGATATACTAAATTTTGTTTTCTCATTTAAACACAATCCCTACACATTCTCTACAATCTCTAGAATCTTCTAAAACCAAATTAGATCCGAAAGAACACAAATTAAATCATAAGGAGCTTTAAAAAGAATAAAATAAAGAAAGAGATGCAAACTTAGAATTTCAGTAGACTTGAATCTTTGAACAAATCCTCAACACATCAAAGAAAATTCTTAGATCAAGTATGAGCAAAAACAAAGGTGATTCAAGTTTTACAAAATCAAAACTAAGGGAGGAGCAAAAACATAATATTAGGTAAATTTGAGAGTAAACTCATTCTAAACTTGTTTCTTAATTGATTTTCAATGCATATTTAAGTTTCTACACTTGTTTTGCATGCTTTAGAATCTTGTTCTTACTTTAGAATTGCTTGAAATTCATTTTGAAATGATTTTATAAAAGTCTATACATTATAGCATCTGGATACTCACACAAGAATTTTAATTCCCTTACAGGTACGCCTATGCCTATATGGGTATAACAATGCCTATTTGAATATAATATTCAAATAGCTTCTTATTTTTTCCTTTGCCTTATTCCTTCACATGTTTTTAAGTATGCTATATTTTATTAGTTGGTTTATTGCTTCTAATAGGGATATTTTAGGCATTTTGCATGTTAAGTTAATTTTTAAATTTTGTGTAATTTGAGATATTTATGTGACATTTGATTTTTTTTTAGATTATTTTTGATATATGCATGTTTAGTCCAATATTTTTTTTATGCGTTTACATATGTTGGAATATATTAGTTTTGAAGTTCTGATCATGCTTTTACAAGTGTTTAGTCTTTATTATATTTATACATGTTAGAATATTCGTAATTATATTATATTTGGGATGGATATGTTAATAATTATATTATATCTGTGATAGAATTTTATTGATGTTTCTTGTGTATGCATTGCCTTGTTGTGATTTTCATCTATGCTAATCTCTTATTGAAATCACATAAATGAGAGGGTTCTTCATGTAAATGTTTGTTTGATCCATACTAATAATCTTTATTTTTTTTGTTTACATTAATGATCTTATTATGTTTATTTGAGTATATTATCTTAGTGTCTTTTTACTTTTTGATATAACAAGTAGATTTGTCCAAATTACTTAGTAATCTACACATATACGACAATCATCTGAGTAGATTATTGCTTGATTTTGTGTAGATGATTTGCTTTACATATTTCTCTTATTTATTTTGATTTTTTGATATATATATATATATATATATATATATATATATATATTCAGATAAAATTTTATTATTCGATAGATCTCATATCATGATATTTAACATTATAACATTTGAAATTTGGTGGCCCTTTTAAAGTTTAATTAAAAATAGAAATTACAAAAATTTATAATTCTAAGACATAAAAAGATGTTTTAAAATTTTAAAGTACAAAATACAATTAAATTTATAAGTAAAAGGGTGTTTGATATAGCTGATGGAGGCAGCTGATAGTTTATTGACACTTATTAGCTGATAATATAATGTTTAGTAAAAATCTAAAACAACAACTGATAACTGATTAATGTGTCAATCAGCTGTTATTGAAATCTTCTCCTACTTGAAGCTATTTTCGAACTTCAGTTGTTAACAGTTAATAAAAGATAAAAATATCATTTCTTTTATATTTTTTTATTTTTATTTTAATTATTTATATAAAATAATTTATTTTAAATTATTATACATAAATCTTATAAAAAATTATATAAAATATTTTAATTACTAAAAATATATTAATATATATAATAATTAATATTAATAAAAATAATTGTTAAAATTTCATAAATACAAAATAATAATTGTACATCCTAAAATTTGAAATAATATATTATAAAATATGTGAGAATATATTTTTTATTATATTTATTTATTTTAATATATAAAATATTAAAATTATACTTTTATTAATCATTTTACAAATTAACTGTAATAGCTAAATAAAATTTAGCAAACATTTAATATCAAACTGCTATCAATTACTAGCTATCCCAAATAGACCCTAAAAGAGATAATGATAAAATAGTTGATTTCAAATAATTAATTTCAAAAGTAGAATATACAACTGGATTTAAATATAAAAAATATTGATAAAATAATCCAAAAAGAATTTATTTATAGTAATTCATTTTTTAATAACTAAATAAAGTTTATAATTAAAATCTAATGTATTGAATATTATATAGTAATTTTGAAGTTGATAGTATAATTTTTTTAATATTTTGCTATTTAAAATATCTCATATCATGATATTTGGCATCGTTTACATTATAAAATTTAGTCTTTTTTAATCCTAGTATGCAATTTAATTTAAAAGTACACACATATATATATAAGTAGATTAATTTTAAGTTTAATTTGACAAATTATTATGATAATTATAGTTCAAATTTTAAATAATTATTACTATTATCTTATATTAGATTGTCTATATTTCAATTTATATTAAATAATCTATTAATGTTATCTTAAAATAGGCTTTGACTTATATTAAATAATTTGTTAATATTATCGTAAAATAGAGTTTCTGATTTTTCATTATTATTCTTTTTTCAATTTCGAAAAACAAATTACTACACATTAGATAAAAACTATCACTGTTAAATATAAAATTTGTAAGGAATTACAATTTTTAAAAATATTTTTTCCCTAATTGCAATGCAAATAAGCATGACAACATATCAATACATTTAGGCAAATTATGTGCCTATTTGGTTTAGGGTTTGTTCATTAATGTTCAATGATTGAATATTCAAATGCTAAAAAAAAATTTAGTAAATCTCAATGTTCAACATTTACATTTAAAAACAAGCGATTTAGCATTTAGAAAATATAATTGAAAATTGAAAACTAGTTTTTTCAGCATTTGAAATATAAAAATTGACATTTCGATCTTTTTTCTTGCATTAACCTTATATTTATCATTATATAAATTTATATTACATATAAAATTAATTAAAATATAAAAATAATTATTTTTCCTTGACATTTAATAATACGATAGTATATTCAATCGGTAAATTATCAAATACTTTATGTTTATTGATCTCTCATTGCTAATTGCTTATCATTAACCACTGACCACTAATCGCTGATCACTAACTGTTGACCATCACTACTGAGCCAAATGTTATAATTATTTAGGCTTTTATTTTAAATAATTTTTATATTGTTTCTAACATTCATCTTTGATGTCCAATGAATTTTACATAAAAAAGATGTATATGATAACAATAATATTAGGTTCATTATTTATAGCTTCTTCATATTATTAAAATCTTTACTTATATTTTTTAATTTTAATCTAAATATATATTTTTTTCTTAATTAATTGAAATAAAAATTAATTAAATATATTTTTTTATATAATTTCTAACTATAAAGATCTTTAATATTATATATCATTGTACGTTTTACAGTGAATATAATAACAAAATATTTATTAATCTCTAATTTGATGATATAGCTAGAGCAATTATAATAATAGATAGCTCCACTACAAGGAAAAGGCAAATTCATGAGGTATACTCCGTGAAAGAGAATGTGGAAGACCCAATGTTTTGCCCCATCACCTTTTCCTCTATAGATGATGATAGAAAACTTAGTACCGTCATGCAAATGCTCCAGTGATTCAGGGTCAAATTGAAAACTTCCCAGCCAAGCGAATCTTGGTAGATGGTGGCAGCTCGGTCAACATGATGACTGCCAAAGCCTATAAGGTGCTCAATTAAGACTTCAAAAAACTACAACTAGTCTGAACTCCTCTAATTGGCTTTGGAGGAACCAAGGTGGATGTGATTGGCTCTATAAAACTAAATATGGAATTGGGAGACATAAAGATCATAAAGAAGTTCAAACCTATTTGGATGGTGGTTGATATTCCTTTTGCATACAATGCCATAATTGGAAGGCTGATTTTGTATGACACAATGGCTTGCACCTGTATCAAATAGCTCACAATGAAGATCCCTACCAAACGATGTGTAATAGTAGTTTAAAGAGATCAAAGAGTAGCCCATGAAACTTATATGAATAAGTAAACCATGTAATATCCTTTAAGCCGTTGGACTTCATCTTAGAGGACTCTAAAGAATGTCGAGCCAACAATAGACTTAAAGCCTCAACCTATTAGTGAAGGTCAAATCCTCTGCATTGGAATAGAGCTTATTGAACCTATGGAAAAAGACATCAACTCGACACTACTTAAAACCTTATATACATTCGCTTGGTCCCCTTCATACATCATGATGGATAAATCCTTCAATCATTGTCCATAAGTTGAACCTCGACAGTTTGGTTAGATCGGTTAAGCAGAAAAGGGGAAATAGAGGATGTGTGTTGACTTTATGGATCTTAACAAGGCCTACTCGAAGAATAGTTATCCTCTACCCAACATAAACCAATTATTGGAATTCATTGCAAGGTATGAGCTATATAGTTTCATTGATGCATATGCAAGCTACCATCAGATCTGGATGTTTGTGCTAGATGAAGAAAAAAATGAGCTTTGTTACACATGAGGGCATGTATTATTACAAAGTCATGCCCTTTGGCCTTAAAAATGTGGGAGCCACTATTAGAGGCTAGTCAACCACATGTTTACATAAAAAATTAGCTAACTAATTAAGGTGTATATGGATGACATGATAGTAAAAAGTAGTTGAGCCAAGGACCATACAAGAGATCTGAGAGATGCTTTTGCAATATTTAATCAGTATAACATAAAAGCTCAAAAAGTGTGCTTTTGGGTTCAAGCAGACAAGTTTCTTAATTTTATGAATTTGCCAAAGGGGAATAGGGGCCAACTTATAAAAGATATAGGCAATTTTTTATATAAAAATACCCAATATGATTAACCATGTCTAAAAGCTTAATGAGAGGATTACAACCTTAGGAAAGTTCATATCATCGTTAGGTCGGTGTTATTTACCCTTCTATAAAACATTAAGGGATCTCAAAAAGTTCACTTGGGATGATAGATGTCAAAAGGCCTTTGAAGAACTGAAGGCATTCCTTAGTTCACCTCTCTTAATCAATCGTCCCTAATAAGATGAGTCGCTATTCATATACCTAACAATAACAAAAGAAATTGTGGCCTTAGCACTAATCAGAAAAGAATAAGAAGAAGAAGAAGAACAAAAGATAGTATATTACATCAGCAAAGTACTTAAGGGAGTCGAGCTGAATTACCCGCTACTAGAGAAGTTGGTGTATGCATTAGTTAGCTCAACCATAAAGTTAAGACATTACTTTTAAGCTTATACCATAACCATCCACACATATCAAACCCTATGCAAGATCTTGCAAAAAGTAAAGATCTCAAGGTGAATACTTAAACGAACAATCCGATTTTGGGATTTTGATATCAGATTTATGCTAAGGCAGATGATGAAGGCTCAGGTCCTAACAGACTTTGTGGCTGAACTAATAAGGATTGAGTAAAAACCATAATGAAATAAAGAAAGAGTAATGAAAGCTACATATAGATAAAGCCTTAGGAGCAAAAGGGGCAGGAGTTAAGATAATCATAAGAGGTCCAAATAAGATCACCATCAAGTATGCTGTCAGATTAAATTTTTGAGCCACAAATAATGCAATAACGTATGAGGCCCTAATTACTGGGTTACAATTGGCTCAAAAAGTTTGAGCTAAGACCTTTCCATACATAATGATTCGCGGTTAGTGGTTCAACATATCCTTGGCTGGTACACCACTAAGGACCTTAACATGTTTAAATATATAGAGCATACCAAACATCTTTTGGATGGCATAAAGATGAAAGGAGGAAACTAACAGATAAAGTAGATATTTTAGGATGACAATGAAGAAGTAGATTCTCTAGCTAGTGCTTGAACATGCCAAATGGTTGGTGGTTCAACATATCTTTAGCCAGTACACCATCAAGGACACTAACATGTTCAAATATGTCGAGCATGCCAAACATTTCTTAGATGGCATAATTAAAAGGTGGAAATTGGCAAATAAAGTAGATATCTTAGGATGATAATGAAAAAATAGATTCTTTAGCCAAGCTAGCAGCCTCCTCTCAAGCAACTTTGCCTTGGGAGGTTTTGATGGAAGAACGAGAGCAACCTAACACCTTTCAGCTCATGCACATAGCAATTATAATAAAAGAAGATAACTAGATGAGTCTAATCATCAAATATTTGAAATATGGCCAACTTCCTACTGAAGTAATAGAAAAAGAGAGGAGGTCCTCTACAAGAGATCTTATAATCAACCTTAGCTTAGGCATGTTCCCTTAAAAGATAAGAATTATGTGTTAAAAAAAATTCATGAAGGCATTTGCGAGGCTCAAGAAGCTACCATTACCTTAGCTCAAAAGACTACCTTATCAGGTTACTACTAGCCCTTCATGTTTGAAAACATCAAAGAGATAGTTCAAAAATGTGATGCTTGTCAAAGACAACATAATTCCTCATTAACTGGCAACCAACCGACAACTCATTAGCTCAACTTGACCTTTCTCTCAGAGAATAAACATCCTTAGCCCTTTCTCATAGGCATTAAGTGAGAAGAAGTTTGTAGTATTAGCCATATATCACTTCTCCAAATGGCAACGAAGCCGAAGCTCTTACCACCCATCACTTTAGCAAAAATACTTGATTTCTTCAAGAAAAATGAGATCTATCGATTCAGAATTCTAAAGGTGTTGATTACAATGGAAAATGGTTTGACGGTGTTCAGTTTCATTCCTACTATACCTAGCCATTAACCTTAGATTCACCTCTACAGCTCACCTATAAACAAATGGAATGATTGAGGTAACTAATAGGATAATCTTGTAGTGAGTCGAGAAAAGGTTAGATGATACAGATAGAGCTTGGATGGATTAGCTCAACCATATCTTATGAGCCTTTCGAATAATGCCAAAAATAATAATGGGCCAAACACCCTTCTCTTTGATATATGGAATAGATGTAGTAATCCTTGTAGAAATTGGTCTTTGCTCTTGTAGAGTCCTTCACCATAACTTTGAGTAGAATGAAGAGGAACTTTACCTCAACTTGGACCTCCTAGCTGAGAAATAGTTGAGAACCGAGCTATCCTTTATTGGAACTTCACCTCAACCTATACCTTATCAATTTCATAATGAAAGGGTCAAAAATTATGCTCTACAATAAGACAATCTAATCTTCAAAAGAATTGACATAGCTTGAGAAAAAGTAGTGGTTGGTAAACGCAGAGCAAATTAGGAAGGTCCATATAAGGTATTAAGGCCAGTAGGACCTAAATAGATAAATTGAAGGAATGATGCATTCAACCAATGCAAGTCCAATAAGGATCCATTACAACTTCAAGGCACAATTACAAGAGGAAAGCTAAAGAAGTTTAAAGATGCACTTGGAGCTTTTATACAAGGAAATATATGGAAAGAATTGGCCCAAACAGACCAAGGATTGCATAAAACCTAAATACATGAAGATGGGAGCTTGGACTCTTCAAATGGAGTGCTTAATTTAATCTAATGGAGCCCAATTGATGGAGAGGACCAAAGCCCAACACTGTTCAACCATAGCATGGAATTGAGCCCAAAATATGAAGATAAGCCCAAATGTTAAAGATCTATGCCAAATTTTCTTAGTTGGCATTAGTTGGCATTGTCTTCCTATTGCTATAAGGAATTCTCCTCATTGGTTGAATATTATGTTTCTTTTCGTTAGGATTCTTTACTTAGTTATGTACATATGTAAGGAACCTTGAAATAAGGTTTTTTAATGCTATAAATTAGTTGGGCCAAATCATGGCAACTAATATGACTATTTGTTTTTAGTCTTTCTGTGAGAGTGAGATTGGTTATCCTAATAGGTTTAGGAGTTGTAAAGTTAGCCAGAACATGTAAGGCCGAATTTTTAGGGTTTTCTTAGCAATTATAAAAGGTATTTAAGCCCCTGTTTGATTATTAATAAAAGAACAAATGATTTTGCTTAAACTTTATGAGATTGATTATCTTCTTGAGTTTTTGAGTGAACATAGTGAGATTATTGAGTGAGCTTGATAATTTCACAAAATTAGTTTAATCTAAGTCTTAAATTACTAGGTTAATTTAGGATTGAGATTAACACAACTTAAATCATATATTCTAGGTTGTTAGAAACAAGTTTTCTGAAGATCTAGTTTAGATTTAAAGATTTATCATCTTCTTGATCTTTGAATTATACTTAGAACTTATGTTCATCAAACAGGAAGAAAGTTAATTCCACCTTATTTATATCAGGTTGGTATCACAACCAAGGTTATTCAAGAACAAAAGGTATTGTTCTTGCATTATTCTTCATTATTTTCTTGTGTTCTTGAGATTAGAACATTTAAATCACATTCTACCTCTTCTTATTTTTGTTTCAGTTTTATTAAGTTTCTTGTGTTCCATTTTGTTTTTCTTTATTTTCTTTTATCAAATTCATTTTTCTTATCATATTTAATCATTATTTTGTCTTAGAATTCCATTCTAGTTAGTTTGCATTAAGAAAATCACAAAAAATTATAAATTGCAAATTAGCATTCTATCATTGTCAATTCAGTTTCATCTTGTTCCATTGTGTTACACTCTATTTTCTTTGATTTCCATCATTGAATTAGTGTGATTTATTATCCAAAAACATTCTTGCATCATTAGAATCTAATTGGAACATATTGCTTTTCAAAATTTCCTTAAAACAAGATAAATTGCGAATTGAGCAATTCTAGCACCAATTTCGTTCTACTTGTTCAATTGAGTTCCAATATATGTTTTTCACTTTCAATCATTATATTAGCTTGATTTATCATCCCATATCAAATTTCATCAAAAAATTCGAAAAAACTTACATACTTTTGCAAAATTTTCTTAAATTAAGGAACTTTGCAAAATAAGATTGCTTCCTTGTTCTAGTTGAATTTCTTTGTTTCTTTCAATTCAAATTCATTTTTCTTTATGGATTAACCTTTCTTGTGTCTCTAATTGCATATTTGAAGTGTTTGATTCAAGAAATTTCTTGAAATTTGAAAGTTTGCCAAATTTTCCTTAAATTAAGGAAAATTGAATTTTATTTATTTCTTACAATTCTTTCATCCTTTTTTATTCCAATTTGTTTTTTTTTTTGTTGCTAATCACTTATTTGGTGTTTCCTGGTGTCTAGGACCAAAATTATCCAGAATTCAAGCAAGGAAAAAATTACCAAAATACCCCTCAAATTCCTAAATTTGGCTTTTTTTTTTTTATTATGTTTTTTTGTGTTTTAAGAGTTGTTCTTTGTAATTTGTGCAATTTTAGTTCTATTTTAGCTTCCAAAGTTATAAAAAAAAAAAAGAGAAAAGAAAAGTTTAAAAAAACATCAAAAGAAAAGAAAAAGAAAGAAAAGAAGTTAAAGATTGCACACTTGTTGTTTTAAAGCTGAAAACTGAAAGTCTTTTTCAACCATTCGACCTAAGCTTAATTTCACCATATTTTTATTGAAAACTCCACGTTGCAACTTCGCCTAGCTTTAAATTCTTAGATTTTGATTAGGTCTTTAGTTAATTATTTGCTTGCAACCAGACTGTGTTACTTTCGTTTCTTTGTTTTCTAAGTGTTTGGGACTAGTTTATGCTTGTTTTGTGTTTGATTTAAGCTTGTCTTAACATAAAGTAACTTAGTCTTTAAAGAACTTAAAGAAAAGAATACTGAGTGGTAAAAGGCAAAAATGTATAAGCTCATAAAAAGGTAAAAGCCAATTTTGAGTTAAACAAGAGTATGAGTGCCATCAATTGAGTGTAAACATGTAAGGGTCTTTTTCCATAATAAATAGGACTCGGGATCACCCTTGCCATTGAAAGTAGGAATTTTTAGCTTAATGTCACTTAGATTGCCATCTTTCTTACTTGATCTTTGGGAACTTTCTTCATGTGAATCGCCTTCCTCCTCATCATTGATGAATCTGTCACGCCTTGGTTGTCTTGAATGAATGCACGTACTATTGAATTAGAGGCATTTTGAATACTACCAAGTTGTTCTTTCACCTCTTTAAACTTTTGTTGCATAAGGGCCATAATGTCTTGCATAGCTTTCATAAACAACTTCCATTCTATATCATCTTTAGGTTCTGGCATGATTAGTAAAATAACAAAAGAAAATCCTCACAAACAAGTAGACTTTGTATTTGATTGTCATAATTATAATGATGAAAAGAAAGTCAAGCTTGTAGCTATATAATTTATAGATTATGTTATTATATGGTGGGATCAAATCATGTACACTAGGAAAAGATATGGGAATAGTTCAATTAGCACTTAGGAAGAGATGAAAAAAGTCAGAGAAAATGTTTTGTTCCTAGTCATTATTATAAGGATTTGCACAACAAATTATAAATACTCATGCAAGGGGAAAAAAGTGTGAAAGAATATTACCAAAAGTTAAAAGTAACTTTGATTAGGGCTGAAATTGAGGAAACCATAGAGCAAACTACGACTAGATTTCTTGTTGGACTCAATAAAGAAATTGCTAATCAAGTGGAGATGTACCCCTACAATGATTTGGAGGATTTGTACCACAATGCTATTAAAGTGGAAAAGTAACTAAAGGGTAAGGGATTTAGGCCTAATTTCAATTTAGTTTCTTAGACTAATAAGTTTAAAAGTAGTGATAAATGAAATATGAGCTCCAAGGCCGAACCACCTAAGAGGGAATGAGGGAAGCCCAATTTTGCTATTAGGGCTAAACCTAACAAGCCAAATAAGAGTAGCTTAACTATTTGTTTCAAATGCCAAGGAAGAGGGCATATTGCACTTGATTGCCCTAATAAAAGAATAATGATTTTGAGAGATGGTGAGATTATTAGTGAAGATGAAGATGGAGAAGAAACATATCCTAAAATGCCTCTATTGGAAGATGCTAGTGATGTTGACAAAAAAGACCCCAATGAGGTAACAATAAAGATATTTTTGTGACTAAACACATTTTAAATGCCCAAATAAAAGATGAGCATGCAAGATGTAAAATAAATGACAACTTATGTCTTGTTATAATTGATAATGGTAGTTGCACTAATGTAGTTATTGCTTATCTAGTTAAAATGATGAAATTGCCAACTTTGAAGCATCCTGAACCATATCATTTGCAATGGCTAAATGAATATTACGAAATTAAAGTTACAAAATAAGTTAGGACAGCGTTTTCAATGGGCAAGTAGAAGGATGGGGTATTATGTGATGTTATTCTTGTGCAAGCTAGTCACATGCTTTTGGGTCGCCCTTGGCAATATGATAGGACAAAAAAACATGATGAGATTTCTAATATATATGAGTTTGATTTTGGGGGCAAACACATTATATTATCCTCTTTATCCCCTTCTCAAATTTATAAAGATCAATAAGTTTTGAAAGAGAGAGAAAAAAAAACACATGCATAAATAAGAAAAAGAATTAGCACGACAAAATAAGAGTTGTAAGAAAATCCATGAGAGCTGTGAGCAAAGAGTGGAAAAAGGAAAGGAAAAAGTGGATGCACATATAAAAAGAGAGGTACATGCAAGAAAAGAGGGTGTGTAAAAGAAAGCCCTTATATTAAAAAAGAGTTGTGAGACTGAAAACAATTCTTCTAAGACCACAACCATGTTTTTGTTTAAAGGGATATATTACATTACTAAGAAAATTTATAATCTTTTGTATAGTCCTTTTATGTCTTTTTTGTAAGGTTATGAAGAATGGTTTTTTAATGGAGGAGCCTGCAAACAAGACGACCCAACTCTTAACTTTTATGATAATGGTGTTGTAATAAAGAGTGAGGTTGCAAATTTGTGTAAAAGGGAGTTTTCTTGCTTTATTTTGGAAAATTGTACATGTTTCATTTATTCTAGGCATAATTCTTCTTCTTTTAATCATAGTTTTTGTGTTATTAGGTTTTCTTTTAGTGATGAATGTTTGTTTTCTTCTTTGAACTATTGTTATTGTGTTTTTTCTTTAAAATTTTTAACTTCTAATAATTGTTTTTCCTTTTGTTTTAAATGTGATTTTTTCAAAGGTAGTTCTTTTAATTCTTGTTAAAAGTTTTTCCTTCTTCTTTAAGTGAAAAACAATTCCTTTGCTCTTCTTCTTATTTTAATGTTTCTAGATTATTGATTTATGATTCTTCTTACTTTAGGCATTAGCTAGGTAGGAAGTTTTCTTTTGATTTCAAGGATTCTTTTATTTCTTGTAATTTGAATTCATTTTTAAATTCAAATTCTTAGTTTTTGAGCTCTAATTTTGTTCTAAAACCTAGCTTTTCTCTATCTAGTGTTTTTGTTGAAAAGAATTTTGATAACTTAGTGTTTCTTCATATTAGATGAAGGATGTCTTTAGGGGCTTCTTTTTGTCTTCTTCATTCTATTTTAAATTCTTTTACTCTTTTTTTAGTGTGTTTTAATCTTGTTTTAGGTATCATGAGATTAGTCTTTGATCCTAATGGAAGGATTTGATTCATTACAAGGTAATTTCACTTAGGATTCTTTGTTGGTATTTGACTTATGTTTGGTTTTTTGCTTTCATATAAGTCAAGATTTAAGGATGAATCCTCTTAAGGAATGGGGGAATGATGCATTCAACCAATGCAAGTCAAATAAGGATTCGTTACTACTCTAAGGCCTAATAACAAAAGGAAGGCTAAAGAAGTTTAAAGATGCATTTGGAGCTTTTATACAAGGAAAGATATGGAAAGAATTAGCCAAAAAGACTAAGGATTGCATGAAGCCTAAATGCATGAAGATGGGAGCTTGGACTCTTCAAATGGAGTGCTTAATTTAATCCAATAGAGCCCAATTGATGGAGAGGACCAAAGCTCAATACCATTTAACCATAGCATGGAATTGAGCCCAAATATGAAAGATTCATGCCATATTTGCTTAGTTGACATTAGTTGGCATTGTCTTCTTATTGCCATAAGGAATTCTCCTCATTGGCTGAATATCATGTTTCTTTTAGTTAGGATTCTTTAGTTAGCTATATACTTATGTAAGGAACCTTGAAATAAGGTGTTTTAATGCTAGAAATTAGTTAGGCCATATCATGGCAACCAATAGGATTATTTGCTTTTAGTCTTTATATGAGAGTGAAATTAGTTATCCTAATAGGTTTAAGAGTTGTAAATTCGGTCAGAATATATAAGGCTAAATTAAAGAGAGTTTTTTAGGGTTTTCTTAACATTTGTAAAGGGTATTTAAGCCCCTATTTGGTTATTAATAAGAGAATAAATTATTTTTGCAACATATGATTTTTGCTTAAACTTTGTGAGATTGATTCTTTTCTTGAGTTCTTAAGTAGACTTGGTGAGATTGTCGAGTGAGCTTGATAATTTCACAAAATTAGTTTAATCTAGGTCTTGATTACTTGGTTAATTTAGAATTGAGATTAACATAACTTAAATCATATATTTCAGGTTGCTAGAAATAAGTTTTCTAGAGATCTAGTTTAGGTTTAGGGATTTATTTTCTTCTTGATCTTTGAATTATACTTAGGACTTGCATTCATCAAACGGGAAAGAAGCTAATTCCACCTCGTTTGTATCAGAAGGCCATAGAGGGTAAGCTTATACCTTACATTTGGAGCATAAAGGCACTCAAAAAATGCTTCATTTAGTGGCCTTAGTTGCTTTTTTTGTCAAATGGCTCAAGCCATGCCTCAACCTCATCTATCTTTTATTTGAATAAATGAATAATGGGGTTTTCACCTTTTTCCATTAAAGTTGCAAGTTTAGTTCTTTTTATCCTATTGTTTGATGTGAAATAATGAAAAACATGTATCGAGCTAATGAATCTCATACATCATGAAAAAGTCAATATTATTTTATGAAAGCATGTATCAAATTAGTGAATCTTATACATCGTGAAAACCTCAATCTTATTTTATGAAAGCATGTATCAAACTAGTTAATCTTATACGTCGCGAAAAACTCAATCTTATTTTAAGAAAGTAAATACTAAGCTAATGAATCTTATACATCATGAAAAATCAATCTTATTTTATGAAAGCATGTACCAAGCTAATGAATCTTGTACATTGCAAAAAAGTTAATCTTATTTTATGAAAGCATGTACTGAGCTAATTAACCTCAAATGCTTTAGCTCAACCATTTATATTGGCCTATACCAAGCTAATTAACCTCGTACAAGTAATAGGAGAGTATGCATCGAACCAAGTTATCTCACACATGGCATCGTCTCTAATTATGTGCTGGGCTCATTGAACTCGAAGGGTAAAGATAGGCCTAAGGCTTAAGAACGCCTAAATAAATTCTTCAATATTGCAAGGTAGTTGCTTTTTCATTATTCATCATTCAATAAGAAATATGTCTAAGTATTTTTGATATCAGTCTAGTTGTTATCTTGTTATGAAGGGTTATCACAAAAAGTGGCCATTTATCAAACTGATTTAGTCCTTAAGCATTTGTTAAAATAGGAGATGAACAAGGATAACTAAACAAAAATAAAAAAGTTTCATTACTTAGAAATTTTTACATCTCAAAAGAAGAAAAGGAATAACACGAGGTTACATCAAGTAAAATGCATCTCTATTCCTCTTCCCCATCCACTTCCAATTCCTCCTCATATTCCTAACTAGGCAAAATATTGCCTACATAGTCAAAGTCAATGTTTGGATGAACTTTCGCTAGAGCACGCCTTATTTCTGCATTATAGGTGAAGTGAATCGACATTTCCTTGATATCTAGTGTAGAGTCATGGCCTCCTTTTCCTGCCAATCTTTAACTTCTTAGGCTAGCTTGACATTTTTCTTTGACATTCCCTCCAGTTAATAGGTCTTTTTGTCAAGCTTTGCTTAAAAACCAAACAACTTGACCATCTTTGCCTCAACAACCTTTAACATCTCTTATGTCTGGTTTAGTAAATTCACCCCATTAGTTACTTGTTAGAGGGTGTCTTGATGATCTTTATATAGTGGAATGAATTCATCGTAAGCCTTCATTAGTTAATCCTTTAATTTAGTGATGTTCTTGGTCTCCCTCTCTGAAGACTTAAGTTAAAAGCTTAGAGTTGTCTCTATTGCTGTCGCTTAAGACAAAAAAGTAATAACTCAAATATCTTTTTAAGCCAACCTAAAAATACATAAGTTTGCCTTAACTTAAAAGTAAGCATTTTGGCACGGTCTGTCAGTTGCCTATTTGTTAAGTGCTTAAACTTTTACTCTTCATTGGGTAAGAGATAAATCCTACCATGTGTTTTGTTGGCCATCTGGTAGTGCAACGTGCATGGCTCATATTTACTTTTCAAGTACCCTCAAGGATTGGGGCATAAACAACTCTTCATCCAAGTCAATTTTCAACATATCGACTTAGGCTTTCTTAACTGAAAGACCTCGATCGAAGTTAGCTCATCAACTATATCGATAATTAAAGCGTTCGAAAAGGTAGGCTTGAATGCAACATTAAGAAAGTTTTTATTACTTAGTATTACTTACCTCGACTTAAGGACATTTTTGTTAGCCACCCTTTTGACACCAATCTCGGGCTTTTTCAATCCCCCTTGAGTAGTTTGTGTAGCTTTCTACTTCACAATCTCCTCTTTCAATGCCTTTATATTCATTTCTTCAAAATAAAGAAGCATTAATATCCATTAGTACACAAGTAGTTTATTATATCAATTAGTACATATACTAGCTCAAATTGAAAGACGTGTGTCTATCAACTTCATCAGATTAACAGGGTCTTACACCAAAGTTAGAAGGCGTTCAACCTATTTTTACTCCTGCTCAGTGTGGATTATTGTGTAATCTCACCTATCCCTACTGACCCATTTAGTAGGAAAACCCACCTCATTTTTACTTATGATAATGAAAAACTTATGTTTTTAGCCTTTATTAAAAAGGGGTAGTGGGTAAACATTCCCTTACCGGGCTTAGAAGACATGTGCCAATAGTCCTCTTTAGCCCAATCCTTGTTAATAAAAATATGCCTCGCTACTTTGGTTGATAGGGATGCGTTTCTCCCGAGTTAAAGATACAAATCTATTAACATCCTAATGTCGTTCAGTATGACATGAGAAATGGTAAAATTATAGGCTCTCTACATTTCTTGGATAAACTTTAATGCTAATAGCCTAAACCCAGCCTTTAGGTCTTCTTCATAAAACATGAACTGTTTATGCCTGAGTGGAGAAAAGGCCCTCAATTCGAGATCTAACATGCTCACCTCGTAGTGCAAAAGGATATTATATTTGAGGCGAATTTTTACTAAGATCCATACAGATACCTTGGCTACCTTATGGTTCACTCTTTAACATTTATTAGCTCATATTAGGGTTTTACGATAATCAACTTGGTGCTTGAATGGTTGGGGCCAACCTTATCATTTGGTTCATGCCTTTCTTCCTTTCCATTATTTTTTTTCCCCATCTAGGTCACCCCACTCATCTTTTTTCTTCAGTTCATCTACCTCCCCTTGGTCATCCTATTTCACTACTCAACCTTACTTCATCCACCATATTAGCAGTTCTTGCTACTTCTTTTGAGATTGCAACAGTAAGGATAGTGTCAGTAAGAACAAATGCCAAAGGAATGACATCCTTACAAATTTGTGGGTTCATTTTTAAGGTTTTTATTAAAAGGAAAATAAAAAGGAACATGAAGACAAATTCAAACATAGAAGAAAACCTCATTTCTTAACAAAGCAGAATAACAACACATAAAGCTTTGAGAACTTACAGTAAAAGGGTTTTGGGTAGTATAAAACGTGAAGCACAAGGATGCAATTTATAGACTTAGTAGGAGAAAGCAAATGGGCAAGGTTAAATGAACCAACACTTTTATCAGATGATCCTAATCACCTTGAATAATGGTATATGTCTAAGATGCATTACCTGCATAACACGTGTAAAAGGTGTTGATGGAATGCTTTAATTTTAAATTCTCTCTCAAAAGTAATGTAAATGGATCAACCTGATTAGTTCACTAGTTGCTTGGCATGATCAAAGATTAACCAACAACTCGAACATATCTTATTGTTACCTAGACGTAAATAGAATCAAATAGAAAAGGGACATATGATATTAGAGTGGGTTAAGCCCACTTACTTGAAAAGCCCAGCTTGGGACATGTAGAACCTATACAACGTAGACAAATTATGGGTTTAACCTATAAGTGGCCTTTAAGCCCATAGCTCATCCTAAATGGGAAAGATTACCTTTCATTAGAAAATTAATCTATCAGGAAGTAACTACTAAACAAGAAGGGACCTAAGTCCTACTCCAATAAGGTAGCAGGACTCTCCAACCACTGTATAAAAGACCTTACTTGGTATTCCTCATACTTACAATCACCTACTTCATTTCTCTAAGCAAATAATCAACTTAAACATTAGAGTGAGCTTTTGAAGGCCAACTGGACACCCCTTTCACCTTTATTGCCTTGTAAGAACCGAACCCGAGACACATGAGCCAATCACCCTAACTCATAAGATCTCACTAAACCAAACTTTGTGGTAAGCCTTACAACATCAGTTATAACAAATTTCAAACATTTAATAAAATATAATTTAAATAAATTTTTATTTATATTAAATACACAAAAAATTATTTATGAATAAATTGATGGCAAACATAGAATTCATGCAAAGCCACCAAATTCATAATAAATATTACAATAAGCTCGCAGGCCTCAAAAGTCTGAAGTCGAAGACGTGCTGGTCAAGTTAAAATTGGAATTACTTCAATTCATAAAAATAAGATTAATGCATCATAATGGATGGTAATCATAATTTTGTGACCAAACATAAGCTAACAAAGTAGTAGATGAGATATTTCAAATAAAGCACCAGAATATTAGTTCAAACAATATACTTATGAGGAAAGGCAAAATAGAAAATGAGAGTAGTTTAGGAGAAGAAGTAGATTTCCTATTTTCTACTGTTTTCTCCTTTTTTTAATTTTTGTTTTTTTATTTTTACTATATTTAGTACAAAGGTTTTTTTTAATAAAGATTAATCACAATTGGTAAAAAAAAAAAAAAAAGATTAATCACAGTTTTATTGCACCAATGGCTCTTACTTTAGCTCAAACAAATAGTAGATTAGGAGGCAACAATTTTGAATATCTTATTTGATACGAGCTTGTGGTAGTTAACTCGTAGTCAAATAATGTTACATTTAATATAAGGATTTAATGTATTAAATTAATTCAAAGGCTAATATTTAAATGACTATTATTAATGTTATCATTTTATTAAATAGAAGATAACCCAACATAGATGTTATTTTCATTAGTCGTGTTATTCTCTAATTTACAATTATGGATGGATTAAGTTATGATACTTATTCAATTAATCTTTGATGTCATTTTTTTATGATATCATTTAAGTAGCGAGAGTGACAATAAATAATGTGTATTTTGCATTATGCTTAAATAATTTTTTAATTCTTTTTTGAATCAAAAATATTTTCAAACACAAACCTATCAATAGTTTTTAAATATTACTTATATTTTTTATTAATCAAAATGTTAGCACTCCTATATAAGAATATGTGTTGTATATTAATATTTGTATATTTAATGCATACGCATGCACTTGAATTTCTTTTGTATAAAATACTTTATAAAAATTTATATATAAATTTGACAACATTATATTTATGCATCTATGAATGTTTGCAGTAAAAAAAATTTCTTTTGCTATTTTAGTTTGTGCTTATTTAATCACATCTTGCTATGAATTTAATTAAAAATTATATTTCAAAATCAAACTAGTTTGTTGCGGACTTATTTTTAGTTTGATTGGTTCAATCAATTTGATCAATTGAATTCAATTAGTTTAGTAATAGATAAAATTTAAAAATATTATTAAAATAACTTTAAAAATAAAACATATTAAAAATATAAAAATATATTAATAATTTAAAATATAAATACAATATTAAAATTAGTCCAAGCCGAACTGAATTAGTCATTAATTTGATTTTCAATTTTACCAATTCCATTAATCTAATCCTATTTTTTTATAACAATATCGTGTATTATATAAGCTAAAGAGACATTATGAAGATGTACTAAAAAAGAAACCATGTCAAACCAAACCTCATGCATTTATTAGTCCTTTTGAAACTTAGGAAAACTAATAGTGATTTATAAAATTTCAAGGTCCAAAACCCATCACCCTCCTTTTATCGACCATAAAATTGAAATAGAAAATATAAATGTTGGCATAGGACACTAAGAAGGGGGGTTGAATTGGTGGTTTGTTTTAAAATTACAAAGAAGGTTTATGTGTTTAGGGAGTGAAAAAGGAGATGAGAAGAATCAACACAATGGTTTATAGTGGTTCAGGTGTTAACAAACCCTACGTCTACTCCCCAATTCTACACAGTTGGGTATTTCACTCAACTAAACTGGTGTTTCCAAGCTCACACCAAACTTATACAACTTGTGTTTTATGGCTCACACAAAACCCTTACAACCTTGTATTTTTAAGCTCACACAAAAACCTTTCACAAGTGTTTTGGATAGACTCACACTTCAACCTCTTATAAGAGTTTTAGAATCTAGGCTTACTGTCACCTACTTACAAAAGTGTTTATTGCTCACACCAAACAATCAACAATACATAAAGAAGATTAAAAGAATGAGTAGTAAATTGGCAAGAGTTTGGTTACAATTAATTCAATTCTCTTTCATTTACATCTGTTTGTTGGAGAATTTATAGCTCACATCCACCAAAGAGACGTTACTCAAAAACTATCCTCAAATCTCTAAGTTGTGCTAGGTAGATTTTGCATTAAATGCTTATCAGACAGAAGTTGCAGTCGCGATTTAGAGGAATAGACCGTGAATTTGGATGACCTTCTCAAGGTTTGAAGATTTTGATTTACATCCAACTTTTAATGAAAAAACTAACTGATAAGCTGCAAAATAACACTTAATGAAAACATTAGCATTGATTAATCTCTATTGTCAAGATCAAAAAAGGTTCATGACTTAGGTTTGACCAATCTAGTCCAACAATGAAGGTTACCACCAATAGCTTGAATGATCACACCACTTGAGAATCATAGAATCTAAGGCATGGAATTATAAAAAGCATACTTATTAATGATGCATATTGGCAAAATCTTGTAAATTAAATAGTATTCAGTCCTACAGTCCACATCCATTCTCATTGTTGTATCCAATAAACCTAGTCGTACATCACTTAAGTCTTAGAGGTTCAATGAAGCACAAAGTAAGGCTGGGTCATCATGGTTGATAATGAATACCCACCTCATTTCAAAACATGGCTAGGGGAACCAACAGAGAATTCAAACACCAAATCACTTATGAAAGTGGAGAAATCTTATGACAAAATTGTTGAGCATAAAGCTCAAAATAAAATACTAAATTAACAGGTAAAAAAAGAGACAATTTATAATGTAATCTTCTAAATTTATTAATAAATATAAATTTCACCATTACAACTCAGTACTCACTATTTTGTTTTACTACACTCACTCATTTGATTACTTACTGTATACTTGATGCATAACTAAGACCACAAATGATCATATTTATATTATAGTGCTTGTTGCCCAAATTGCTCCATAAGCTGTAGTGCCCAAATAATATGCTTGGATAATACTCATGTTTGGCCATTAAGCTTAAAAGTTTCTTTTTATTTTCCATAACTATCACATGCTTAATTAACTACATAACTTAGGCTTGCATTAGCTAATTGAATGGTCTTGTTGGGCCAATCAAATTATTGATTACATTCAACATTCCCCATCACTAATTTTCTCTTTAATACTCTTCCTTCAAGCCATGCCAAGTAGCTTATGAAATTTTTTCAGCTTCTCATAAGTAAGATCTTTTGTGAAAATATCTGCTATTTGATCCGTTGTCTTTGCTTGAGTCACCTTAATCTTTCCTATTAGGGCTTTCTCTCATATGAAGTGATATTGTACCTCTATATACTTGATCCTCACATAAAACACTAGATCTTCAACTAAACATGTTACTGATTGATTATCACAATGCAGTGGAACTATAAAATTTACTAGTTTATGTAAATTTTTCATCAACTGTATTAGCTAAGTGCTCTCATGTGTTGCCATTGTCGTTGCACGATATTCTACTTTTATTGTTAAAAGTTACACTATTGATTGCCTTTTACTGCATTAAGTAACAGCTCCATAACCCATATTGAATTCATACTTAGTAGTTGAGCTTTATGTGTCATAGACGTAATCAACATCATAATATCTCTCCAATTTGTATGTTATTCCACTTTTGTAAAATAAATCAAGATCAAGTGTTCCCTTACTGTATCATAGAATTCTTCGAACTACTTTTAAGTGATGCTTTTTTAGATTTTACCTGAATGGACTAACAACTCCTACTGCAAATACTATATCAGGTCTTGTGAGTGGTAGATAGATTAAACTATCAATTATTTACCAATACATTACTATATCTTTCAAATCTTTGCCTTCTTTCATACTTAATTTAGAGCTCACCTCTATTGGAAGAGCAAGAGGTTTGCAATCAAGCATTCCATACTTTTGAAGAAGATCTTTGGCATATTTCTATTGACATAAGAATAATCCTTCCTTCGTGAGCTCCACTTCTATTCTAAGAAAGTGATTCAGCTCTTTATGTTCTTTCATTTGAAAGTAAACTAACAAATTTTTCTTTATCTGACAAATTTCTTTCTTATCATCTATAGTAATGATAAGATCATTCACATAATCCCATATTATTGCTTGTTTTCCTTCTCGAGCTTTGACAAACAAACTTGAATCAATTAGTGCAACATCATAACCACTATGAATGAGAAACTTAGTAATGTTGTGATATAGATTATATTTATATGAAGTATATTTAATTTATTTTTAAGTATAAAATCCTATTTATAGTATCTACTTTAAATTTTTAATAAATTTTAATTATTTTAATTTTGATTTTTAAAATTAAATTAAATCAAACTAATTATATTTGTAAAAAATAAATTAAAATCAAATTCTAAGTTCAATTAAATCAAATAGAATTAAATAAGTAGATTCAATTTGATTTTTGGATTTCAACTCAACGGTCAAACCCCTAATTTAGCTCAAAGAGGGGGTACTGCAGAGATTTCATATGATATATTAATTTATAAATGAAATGAACAAGAGAATAACAGAGACTGTAGTAGTAATTCAAAATCATAGCAAGTGATTCTCTTGTAAAAACAAAAAGGAAGAGGAAAAAAAAATAAAATCAAAGCAAGTGATGGCTCGTCAAGCCGTCGCCAAACTACTCGGCTCGATCGCATCGCGCAATCCCTCTCCTTCCACATCTCTTTCCCCATTATCGCAAGCTCGGCAGATTGCGGCGGCGGCGGCAGCTGCTCCTCCTCTCCCTGCTGTATTTGTGGACAAAAACACTCGAGTTATATGCCAAGGTATCACCGGCAAAAATGGCACCTTCCACACCAAGCAGGCCATCGAGTACGGCACTAAGATGGTATTCTATTTTCTTTAGCTTTTCTACCTTTTTTTTTTTGCCTTGTTCTTCTATAATTTTTTAAAAAATTTTATAAGATACAGAAAAATGATCCTATTTTCATTTTATTGCATCTTTTATTTTTGAATGGGTGGATCAAAATGGATTTCAAGTTAATTTCTTTCTTTTTAATATTTTGTGGTTGTTTGTGTTTGTAGTTTTCCCTATATTCACTGTTTGTAATTGAAAGCAAAGGTTGCTTTCTTTTGCTATTTGTTATTATGGAAGAAAATTGCAAAATTTATAGTTTGATTAGACAATGAAAAGCAATATTGAAGAAAATAATTTCTCAATTTGCTTTTCTCTAAACTGAAATTATGTATTCTTTAAGTGCAGGTCCTTATTTTCGCATTTAATTTCCAGTTTTGTAGGAAGTACACTTTAAGATGTAGGAACCCTGAAATTACAAACAAAGTACATCTTGGTCTCGGTAGGGGATCTGGTCTGGGAAAGAAGAGTGACAGCCAATTCTTTTTTGGCGCGTTAGTGAGTTTGGAGAGACAGGGAGGGGAGGGTTAGAATGTGATTTCTAATTAAAAAAAAAAAACTACTGCATGCATTTTGTGCATTGGTTTGATTAATTACTGTGTGATGCGAATGTCATGTCATGGTTGGCCAGGAATTTCTCATCGCAAGGCTATGTTTATCAGTTAATTCCTATTGAGGCTTAACCCTAGTTAAGCAGCGTCTTTTCTTTATTTATTTTTGTGTTTTTATCAAAAAACCAACTATTGCGATTGTCTTTTGGATCATTCGATTGGGTATTCAGGCTGTAATGCTAGAACTCTTAAAACTTATTTTGTCTTTAAAAATTGAAAAAAGAAGAGTGAAATTACAGTGTCATCAACACTGCAGGGTGCAGTATAGATAATGTAGCACAGTGGTAAACAAGCTTGCATACTTTTAAGCTTCTTCAGTTTAGCTTTTTGTTAACCGGTCATGGTTTAATGGTCTTTAAGAGTGGGATATGATATTTTCTATGGTTTTGCTGTCTTAAAGAAGGTTTGTTCTTCATTCTTGGTGGTTTGATTGAATGAATGAGAATACAACTTTCAGAGTTTCAGGGCATTGAATGGCTTTGGTGCTTAATATATTCTTTGTGTTATATATTCTATATTTATGTCTTGTTCCTTTCTTTATTTGTTTGCTTAATTCTTTTTGTTTTTTTTTTTTATTTTCTTATAAAGAAAGAAAAAGAATGATATTTAAAGGCAATGAGAAGATGTCAAACTCACATACGATATATAACTTATCTCTCCAATTAATTCAAAATCTTTTCCTTGTCAATTTTGTATCTCTTATTACCTAAATAGTGACATTCTCTCATCTTCCAAGTGCTCTTTTCTTGGAGTAGGTGGGTGGTGTAACCCCAAAGAAGGGAGGAACAGAACACTTGGGCCTTCCTGTTTTCAACACAGTCGCAGAAGCAAAGGCTGAAACAAAGGCTAATGCTTCGGTCATTTATGTTCCCCCTCCATTTGCTGCAGCCGCCATTATGGAGGCAATGGAAGCAGAGTTAGATCTTGTTGTGTGCATTACAGAGGGAATCCCTCAACATGATATGGTAAAATAACTTCTTACATTTCTACCATGAAACTGTTTGCATGTTCTGTAACTTGATTGACTTTGGGTGTTAACAACTCATTGTGCATTACATTCTTGACACTAATAATTTCATAGATGCAGTATAGGTGCTGTTTGGGTGCAAGCCATTCAGAATTCCTTTCAAAGAAAAATGTTTGAGTATCTTATTTTATTGATCTATGCAGATTGTATTCTATAATAGTCTGTTTGGTTGAGAGGAAAAGTAGGTGAAAAGGATTTGGAGGATGGATGGCATGTAAAAAGGAAAGGCTGTTACCTTTGTTTGTTTGGAGCAAAACATGTGAAAGGATGTAAATAAGAGTTGGGCCCACTAAAACCAGTTCTCTCAACTTGGGTGGATTGGTTGGAAAGAAGATAATATATTTTATAAATTTTCATTTTTACCCTTATTGCTTGACAGAAAAAGACAATTATTATCTGGCTTTTTAGTCAGTGCATTAAAAAAATGTAAAATCTTCTCTTTCCCTTCAATGCTAACCAAACATATCAAGGACAGACAAGATTTCGTCTTTCCTGTTTGTCAACGTTCGAATCAAACATAGGCTAAATCTAATTTATACTATGTCATGGGATTTATAAGGCTTTGCCCTGAACTGATACAACAATTTGGTTTATGATTCTGAATAATCATGCATTCTTGGATTATAAAATTTACTGCATGTCCTGATGAATGTTCAGCCTCAATATGCAGTGACTCATTTCCAAAATTATTGCAATTTACACTTTTTTTTTTTCAGCTGATCTTGAAGTGAATTTAAATTGTTTAACATATTTTAGGTACGTGTTAAGGCTGCTCTTAACAAACAATCTAAGACTCGGTTGATTGGTCCCAACTGCCCTGGTATTATTAAACCTGGAGAATGTAAGATTGGTATAATGCCTGGGTACATTCATAAACCTGGTCGTGTTGGAATAGTTTCTCGATCTGGTACCTTGACCTATGAAGCGGTAAGTCCTCTTGTGATTGAGAGTATGTTGATAAGTTGCACATATCAGGTGCTTAAATCCTGTATTTTTCCCCTACAAACTGAATTAGAAATTTGGTTTTATTTTTATAATCTACGGTCCTTTTTCTCTATTTAAAATTCGAAATCTAAAACCCCATTTTGCAAGATGTCCTTTTTCATCTAAGAGAAATTTAGGTTGAAGTATTATGCCTGATAGTTTGAAGAGGATATCATATTCTTCTAATGTTTTGAATGGGAATGTTTGCTTCGGATCAATATTCAGATTCTCAGTTCCAACTCGTTACATTGTCCAACCAATTTGTTGTTGAGGAAAGATAGCCTAAAGATGTTGCTTTTTTTTTTTTCAGAAAAAAAGGTAAGAAAATAAGTTTTATTAGAAAAGAAAGAATGGAGAGTATGTGAATGATAAACTGAAGATGTTGCTTTTGTGCATTTCTGCACGTATATCTCTCTCTCTGGCTCCTTTTCTTCTTCTGTTAATGTCTTTTCTCTTTTGTTTCATCCTTATAATAAGCACTGTGGCCTCAATTTTAAGTCTTTTTAACTTCTGACAAGGTGTATATTTTTATGTATTTTGCAGCTTATGTATCTTTGTGGTTTGGTTTCAACTATTCATAATTTTATTTGCTTCTGATTATGCTCATTTTATTTATTTTTTAGGTTTTCCAAACAACTGCTGTTGGCCTTGGACAATCCACTTGTGTTGGTATAGGGGGTGATCCTTTCAATGGAACGAACTTTGTTGATTGCATCGAGAAGTTCCTGGCAGATCCCCAGACAGAAGGTAAATTATTATTGGGAGTATTTGATTCCTTATTTTGACATTTTGTAGAGTGGGAGTATTACTCAATTTCTTGTTAAGAATTTGCACATATACTTGCATGCATGAAAACAGGCACAAAAGCATGTGTTTGTATGTAAATGCCTTGCTGCACTAGTTTATTTTAATTGTTTACACTATAGTTGGTTAGGTACTAAGAATAAAATGGATGCATATATCGTACATGTCATCCTCTTTTATCATGCTCTATGTGTGCAGTGTTATTTGCTTGAAATTGGAGCTCATAATCTGTGACAACTGCAATAGTTTGTGTCAAATTTAAAGGTTAAAATTATATAATGTTTGGACCTGATAAGTTACATAATTAGGCATGTTAGTTTAACAATTTATCAGCAACTTTTGTAGTATCGGATTAGAATATTGGGATATCAACCACCAAATATTAATAGATCCATAGGCTTCATAATTTTGTTGCCTTGGATGGACAAGTTATGTTGTGAATGCTAGGGAAAATAAAATTCATTATCAGTGGGTTTCTTCAAAAATACCCTCTGTTTTCTCCCTTTATTTGCTCCTTCAGGGTGGGAAAACTGTTGGTAGTATTGTATGATTCACGATTCGAGTCTATTCGCTGCTGTGACGATACAAATCTTTTGGGTGAATCAAAACATGGATTGAATCAGAATCTATATGATTTGGTCAATTCCATTGATTCTATCCTATTGAAAGATAAAAACAAAAACATAGTCATATAAACAAAAAAAGAGAGGAAAAATTCAACGCTGCAAACTTTTTAAAGAAACACCCATGACTCTGTCATGCATATTTTCTCTTCTAAACTAATGGCATGTTGGACTCCCAAGGTAGATTTCTGATTTTCGAGTTGTAATTCACTCCCACAAATCCAACAGTATACTTTTTTGTATTGTTGCCCTATTCCAATGCCCTTTTTATTATCTTCTTTTACTTCTACTTTGAATTTTTTAACTGATCCTTTTGTGATAATTTTGTGTTGTCTATCCAATTCCTACTATAAATTATTGTATTTTCTTCTATGTTCAAACCTTGAGCAAACATTCCTACAAATGCTAAAGTTTGATATTGTTGTTTACAATTTTTTTTGACATTGCTACATGATACAAAATATTGCTGTTAATTATTTTATTAATCTTGTTCATATGAGATAAGTGTTTAAGTGTTTATTTAAGGTAGTCATGTTTATATTAGATATATATATATATATATATATATATATATATATATATATGATTTTTAATTAGTATTAAAATTTCATATGAAATCTTATGATTTGGTTTGATTTTTGATTCATGATTCATAAAATGAGTACTTCGATTCTCTATTCGAATCTTGATTTGATAACTATGGGGTGGGATAGCTAGAGATATAAAAGGACTAGCTAAATTATTTTTTAAAGCTTATAGCCTCCCAATGAGGATAGATCCACCTAAAAATGTAGTGATTCAAATGCAAAATTCCAAACAGTTTGTGGTATGTTAGAAATATAGGCATTGCATGAGAATATATATATATATTTTTTTTAAGATGGAGAAGGAAATTAGTGAAGGTGGTGAAAAAATATGAAATGGAATATAAATGAAGGTCAATAAACTTCACTCTAGTTTTTTAAAGAATAGAAGATTGGGTGTAAACTACTTAAAATATTTTACATTTCACCATTTAAACCTAATTTTAGGGTTAGAAAAATGAGCAATTGGAGGTTAATAGATATAAATATTTAACCTCTATTAACTCTCATTTGTATTATAAAAAATCTCATAAATAAGGTTAACTAGTTAAATCTCTAGTTACGTTGCACTCTTTAATTTCTTCTAACCTGCAACCTTGTCAGGCCTTAAGTAATTTGGTGTAACAAGAATAAATTGACTTCCTGTAATTATTGTATATTTCATGCAAACCCTTTCATATGCATAAAAGATGGTGACAAGAGGAAGGGGCAGGGGGGATTGCTAGGTAAGGAATGGTTACTAAAATATGGTATATAATTACTTTGTGGTTCTCAGGTGGGATTTTTCTAATTTGGGATATACATGGGCTGTTACAATGTGTACTCATCTTGGGATCTTTTTGGTTCCTACCTTTCAGTGAAAGGTGAAACTGGGTGGGGTTAGGTGGGGTCTATTTTCTATCCTTGCCCTCTAATTGGAAGAGAATTTTCCCTATGTTCGGCCTTGTAGGGATCCCCACTCCTTGCATGATTTTAAAACCTAGGTCGTGGCAATACTCTTCAACTTCAGTTAATAAGTTATGAAGAAAAATATTAATGCATCCCATGATAAAATACAAACTGAGTTGCATAATTTTTTTAAAAGCGAACAAAACCTAGTTGCAAAAAAAAAAAAAAAAAAAAACTGTTTTCAATCTTTTCATGAACTTCAGTGTTGACAGATTGTTACACCAACTTTCTAATATTTTTTAATAATCCTACATATTTCAAATTTCTTAAAAAAAAAAAAAAGTTAAGATTACTGATGTACCATGGCTAAGAAAAATAATATGTTATGTACAAAATTAGTTTCAATAAAACATGTCAAGTTAGAAAAAAATTAAATTAATAATTTTTTTGAATATACATATATTTCTTTTTTACAAATACTTAACTTAATTCCACTAAGTCTTAATCTCAAGTTAAGTGAGGTTGCTATATGGATTCGGTTTTTTCACTCGAAACAATCTTGGGCCACATCTTTGAAAAAATATAAAGTCTCTAAGTTCTTTTGAATTACTTTTGTCCTTACAAGTTTACGCCTATCTCTATCATTTTTATTTGTGTCTACTCTAATGTATCGTACTTTTCTAACTGATGCATCTAAAAGTTTAGGACTTATATGCACAAACAACTTTAATCTCCCTTCTCTCAACTTGTTCGCTACTAAGGTAATTCCAACTTTATTTCTTATACACTTATTGCAAACTATTTATTCTGGCATGACCACACATCCATTTTAGCATTTTTCATTTTTAGGGATGTAATTGAGTGGAGCAGAGCTGAGTTAAACCCTATCAGGCTTGAGCTTGAGCTTGATTTTGAAATTCGAGGCTTGAGCTTGATCGAGTTTTAATTTTTAAGATCGATCTCAAGCTCGGTCGAGTACTTAAACACTCCAGCTCGACTTGATTAGACTCATTTATTTATATATTTTTTTTTATGAATTTTGTAAATTGAAATATGGTTTGTAAGCTCGATTAAACTTGAATAAATGTGAATTAATTG
The DNA here is from genome assembly GCA_949677035.1 of Omphalea diandra. Classification (NCBI taxonomy): domain Eukaryota; kingdom Viridiplantae; phylum Streptophyta; class Magnoliopsida; order Malpighiales; family Euphorbiaceae; genus Omphalea; species Omphalea diandra. The sequence continues at coordinate 11,804 of CATIWR010133031.1, read as the reverse complement.
TACTTGATTGGGTAATATTGTAAATATGCTCCAACTTGAATAAGCTCTTGAGCGTCTCGAGTCAAGTATTTTGACACTTGAACTCAGCTCGCTCGATTATTCGAGTAACTCGTGCTCAATTAATCTCGAGTCAATTTTAAGTATTTCTCGAGTCTATCTCGAGTAATTTCCGAGCTGTTTCGGTTTATTTACACCCCTACTCTTCTTTATCATATTAATCTTAGAGATTTATTGTGCCTTTCTTGCACAACACTCACTCTTACACATCATAATAGGTCTTATCTGAGTATGATAGAATTTTCCTTTTTAACTTATGTGAAATTTTGTGATCACAACACATTCGATATATTTTTTTATTTCATTTGTCCTATTTTAATCCGATTGATAATGTCCTCCTCACAATCCCTATCCTCTTGCAACATTGAGTATAAGTATTTGAAATATGTGCTTCAGAGTACAACTACTTCCTCAATCGCACTTTAATATACTTTCTACTATTACCCTTGCTACATCTACAATGCACATACTCAATTTTAGTCCTAATTATTTTAAAATCATTTGCTCTAGTATACTTCTCCAGAGCTCTAAATTCCTATTTACTTCTGCCGAGTCTCATTTGTCAGCACTATGATAACACTGACTGGCTTGGCATATTTAATTCTATTTATATTTTTATATGGTACATCTTTTTATGGCATGTTTTATCAATAATTTCAGGTTCAATTTTGTCTGAGATTCGGATGGGTGATAAAATTGCAGGTATAAAAAAATTGGTGCATGAGGTTACCAAAATTAAAAGGTCATTACACTGCTATTTAGGGGGTGGCTTCAATGTAATTAGATTCCTGATTCCCTAATGAGAAGTTTCAGACTTCCAGAACCGCTTGCAGCTTGATTGGGTATGAGGTTTATTTTATGGAATTTAAGATGCTTGGTATTCCTTTCATCTGACACTTGGATCATTTCGTCAAGATTTGGGAGGCATTTAGTGTCTAATTGCACAAGTAGCTTTTAGCTTTTCCTACTATGTGCTCTACTCTACTGTTGCCTCTAGACCTCAGGCATGTAGCATTTCCTTGTATATTTTATTTCTTTTCAGGAGAAAGCTAGGTCTTGCTTCTTTTATATTCAGAAAAAATGTGGACCACTTATCATACTTAGAGTTTGGTGAAGCAGTTATGGGCAGAGTGCTCTATGGAGGTGGCTTTCTAAATTTTGTAAAATTATGGATCTTTGAGTAAGTTGGAAGTGGAACAAGAGGTCGTTAATGATTTGATCTAGAAGAGGGCTTCTCTTCTGTACATGTACAGATTCTTTCAGTAACTTTGAGGGGTTTATCCTGGAGAAAGAGTAGTTGGATGCACAATCAGTCTTAAACTGGGTTTAGGTGCGAAATTACTAGAATAAATTTCTTTTCAGGGTAATGATTGGGGATGAGTTAATTTAGGGCTTGAAGTGTAATGCTGGTTTTGTGTTAGAGATCTCTGTTTGGTTGCTGATGATCTTGGTTTAAACTCTTGATGATAATGGTTGTAGATGATGATTAAGGGCTTGGATTGATCTCCTTTTCTTATGAGGTGCTAGATGGTTTGGAAGACCTTTTGTCATGTAAGAGGTGAATGAACCTTTTGAGCTGGGTTTTTAAGGGATGATGAATAAGTTTTCTTTTAATTGATATTTTCCTTGTGTGGGTGATCTGTGACCATTAGAGAATCTTTTTGCATTGTCCCTTGGCCTTGTAATATTTAAATTGACTATTCGTGTGGATTAACAAGTAGCTCTAATGGTCATTTAGTGCTCAGGGCTCAAAGTTGGATAACCTAGGAACATATCTCAATTATGTTCATGGGTGATTCCATTTACCATTTGTTGGTGGTTTTGTTGTTTGCCATGATGTATAGATCTCTCAATCTATAGCCATGCTTTTTAATGCAGGTGTTCTTGTGTAACCTTTTCATTATCACCTATCAGGGTGGCAAAATAAATTTATTTGGTAAACATTGTTTTCCACTGTTTTCTCCTCATTTCTGTTATTCTACATAGGACGTATGGCATAAATAATTGCAGTTGATAACAGGAGGGAGATAATCATAATCTGCATGTCATTTCATGCTAAATGATTTTTATATGCATTTCAGGTATCATTCTTATAGGTGAGATAGGGGGGACTGCTGAAGAAGACGCTGCTCAGCTAATAAAGGTACTGGTTGTTGATTTGTCATGACTAAAGTAGAAGAATAGTTCTTGAAGATTGAATGTTAGGAGCAGCAACATGTTAGGACTATCTGTTTTTGACTTACATCAGGCAAACCATTTTAATTCTCTATTCAGTGTGATTGAATGAAATTAAATTGTGTCTATAAATTCTACTAGAGCACTCATGTAACAACTATTTTTCCCATGGCTAGGATCTGATAATGAAAAATTTGTTTATTACCTAAATAGTCCCATCAATTCATCCCTGTTATACCTAAATCTAGTGTAGGCTTTATGTAGTGTTTACTCTATCTTTGCTTCTTCCATTCGAGATCCTTGGAAATTATTTTACCCAAAGTTGTTAGACATGCTACCTGTCTATTACTATAGGAAAGTCCTTGAAATATCTCCTCTCTCAGATTCATCTATTAATCCATTTTTCTTACCTTGTCAACTTTCAATTCCATTTATATTTCATTCTTTTAATAATCTTTGATAGGATCAAGTAACAGTTCCTCATTTATAATTTTATATATAAGTTTTGATAAGAATGAGATATCGTGCATCAAATCCTATCTATTGGTGATGCAAGATTTAAAAATTTAGGAAAGGAGAAAAGAAATTGAGTGAGAGGTATATAATAACGTTTCAAATCTAAAAAAGATGAAAGTAAACAGAAAATGTGGACCTGATAATGTTTAATTTTTTTAATAAATCCAGAAATATGGTTTTATGAGAAGTTTTGATCCATGATTGCTACAAGTTTTTAGGTTAATTTTGATTTTTGAATCTGTGGTGGAAAAAGAAATTGGTTGATTCAAGTAGCAGAAGATAATATAGCAGCAAATCACTTTAGTCTACAGTATGTAAAGAAAGTAAACAAGTACTAATGTAGAAAGTTGAAAGAAAATAAGGACATCGCAATGCAAAAAAATGTTTTCATTTATTAGGCTGTGAATATAGTTATTTTAATTCTGGAACCAAAATTTTAAATTTGATTTATTATTCCCTGTATGATCAACTTTTTGCATGTGATATAAGGTAATAGTAATTTGGCCTGTTAGAAAACTATATCTTGAAATATAAATTTTATTGAAAGATAGAATTGAATATGGATTTGAATAGGAAATTATTCCAAGGATTGACATATTCAGACCATGGATACCTGAAAGGAGGTATATCTCGAGGAGTTAGGAGTGATCACAGTTGTCAATAGCACACTTAGGTGTAAAGGAGTCCTAAAGCCTAGGTGCAGGCACACCCTTAAGCTACATGAGGCACACTGTGAATTGAGAAAAAAAAAAAAAGAAACTTTCACATAATTTTTAGCCATTCATAATTATAAAATAAATTACTTAAAAGTTTTAATATCAATAACATAAAAAGTCATAAACCATTAAAAATTCTAGCAACACTGTTGTTTTTGAAGTCCAAAAAAAGCTAAATAAGGATTTTAAAGTCTTAAACCCATAATCTTAAATTCCACTAAAATCTAAATAGACTCAACTGAAATAAAACTAGAACTACTACTCTACATGAAGAGCAACATAGTCTCCATCATCATCATCACTAACATCATCACATTCATCTTCAGGGTTCTTTTCTTCGTCCTCCTCATCATACTCTCCAAAAAATTAATCTCTTCTTCTTCCTTATCTTTAAGTGTAAGAGGAGTTATAGAAGATGGTGCTTTTGCCTTTTCTTCAGGCCTAGCACTAGGAATAGATGCATGTAAGAATTTTTTTCCTTTTTCTCCTTCCCCTCCTATGCTCTTGTATTATAGGTGTTCTCTTGAGCTCTAGCAACTGTATTCCATGTCAAATCAATTAAAAACACAAGTTCATCATTGTCTTTTGCTTCATCCAATCTACCCATCAGTCATTCATTGGTATTGTCAATCATGTAAAGAAATGGGGTCAATGTGATACTATGCTTCATTATTGATTATTCAAAGCTCAATTATAGTTCACAGACACCAAACCATTCAATCTTTGTTGAGCAAGCCTATTCCTCTTTTTACTATGAACCTGAAATACTTTTATGCTATTTAGCATCATTTTGTTGTGTAACATACCATCTGTTCTTCTTAACAAGTTTTTGTGAACAAGTAGCTAAAAGTAATATTACATTTGTTACTTACATGTTTTCAAAGATGCTCCAATTATGCTCACAACCAAATGCGCTATAAGTGAGACTATGAACTTTCATAGCAATTTTTTGCAATTGTGGAGTTTAAGGTCTATAAGACACCCACCACTCAGTAGTTTATAGTTGATTAACTGAATGCAGGTTAGATTGAAATACTCCCTTAATAGCTGAAGTTCCTCTAAAACTAATGTGGAGAAGAAAAGAATTTATCATTTTTTTTTTCAATGGCACAAGATAGTTATCAGAATGAGTTGATGTTATAATAATTTTATTGTTATTGAGATATGGAAGATTGACTCGAACATTAAATTTCTTTGTTTTGTCTATTTAATGTTGCTTCATAATTCTTTATCTGAATTAACAATTGAGTGGGGAAAAAGCTTTGCTAATTAACATTGCTCTCTACCTTTCACCATCATGTTTTCCTACTGGCCTACTTGAAATGATTTTATAAAACTTCATGATGTGAAAACTAATATATAATGAAAGCTGTGAAGTTTAAGATATTATTCATTGATAGTTTGCATGTTGCAGTAGGTATGTGTTGTTGAATTCATTGCTAATGCTTTGCTCAAAATGGTTCCATGCTCTAACAGGAAAGTGGCACTGAGAAGCCTATTGTTGCTTTTATTGCTGGACTAACTGCTCCACCTGGCCGTCGCATGGGGCATGCTGGAGGTATAGTTTTTCATTATGCAATTTACATGTTTGATGCCTGATTTTGTGCACTTATACTGAGTGTGTTGTTATCATGTAAAATTTAATCCTTTACATGTGGATCCCTTCAGTGACTTGATTCCCTTCAAAAAATTAATTGATAGCAGTTTCATCCTGTTCTTAGAATGAAGTATCACTAGGCCATTTTGCTAAATAAATGAAATGTTTTATATTTGGGGTTGGCTATATTGGATCTGCCCCCTTTATTGTGCTCTTTTTTTTTGTTTAATTTTATTGTTATTTTATTTTTAAAACAAAATTTGATAAATCACTGGCTTCAAGTGTCAGTGTGTTAAAATTATGAGAATTCTTAAATTCAGAGGTCTTTGAAAGATTGGGGTTTTAATTATTACATTTTTCCTGATGGGTTAATTTGAAAATTAGGCTATATGTTGGGTTTAATTTTGTAGTCACCCAATGATGAAATAGGTCTTCCATATTCATAACCAATTCTCAAGATTTAGCCTACTTTGGTTTTCTGGTGACAATATCCTATGAAACAAAAATAAATAAAGTTGGTTTGGTTTAATTCAGTTGTATGTGAATTTCGGTTCGGTTCAATGGTTGTTTTTGGGAGTTGGGATAGAAATGTGTTTAACTAATTAACTAGATTGATGACTGCTCACTCCCAAAGAAGATAGTGTCAGACAAGGAATTCTTTTTTATCTCCTTCCAAATGGAAGTTCACTCCATAATAAAGCCCATAACCAAGCCTGAATTTATCAGCATGAGTGAATGGAAAACTTGTTGCTTATTTTTTATGTTTCATGTAAAGACTTTTTAGGTGCTTAAAAAAATTGTCAGAGAGAATTTGTCATTTAGGAGACTAATTTTATGAAGGTAGAAAAAGGAGCTGCAGTACTTATGCAACTGAGCCTGCAAAGGGTAATACTAGACTTCATTGAAACTTGAAACCTAATGCCAAGTTGTTATGTAACTCCTGACATTTTATTCCATCATTAAAGATATTGCCTATCAGAGGTTATAATTGTGCTATATTTGGCCTCTTAAGTTAAAAAATTGTGAAGTTTCAAGTTGTGGAAATGGATTTTCTTTTTCTTTTCTTAGTAAAGCTTGGAGTCTTTGACGTAAATATAACTCAGCCATGAACATTAAAGTTCTAGGCATCCACCCATTCTCCAAAGAACTATTATCATTGTGTTCCCCACTTTGATCTGACGTTCTCTTTTGGCCTCTGCTTGTACAGCTATTGTTTCAGGCGGCAAGGGTACAGCTCAAGATAAAATCAAGACCCTCAGAGAAGCTGGAGTTACGGTGGTTGAATCTCCTGCAAAGATTGGACTTGCCATGCTTAACGTTTTTAAGCATAGAGGCCTCGCAAGTTAGTTTGTGCATGCAACCTCGTTGAAAATTTTAATATTTTGCTACAATGATGCGATAGCTCACTTTTGGTTTAAATCTGTCTAACTGGGGGATTAAATTCCATCAAATCTGGGATTGTCCCATTTTTTGGCCAACCATGGTGTCGGTTATATAATAAATTAGAAGATTTTACCTGGCACTACTTCCCCTTTTCATGCTTATACACTCAAAATAGGCGTATACAAAAGCCGTTCTGATTTTCTTTCATTCTGTCATGCTGTAATGCTTTACGCATTGTTTCGTTTTCTATGAAATGAATTCAGGCCAACATCAAATTTCTTTTGGCCAATTGTTATGGATTGAATTCTGAATTTTTTTTAGGCTGTGAAATGATTGTTGTGTGAGAGTTCAAATCAATTATGTTGGTAGATTTTATATTATTAGTCTTGCATTTGGGATATATTTTAAAATGATAAAAATCATCTGAGTTCTATTTTGAATAACTCGGCGATACAATGAATTTGTGTACTTTCTTATTTTGCACTTATTTATGAAGGCATTTAATTTAACAGAGTCTTAGGTTTTTCAAAGGTAAATCTCGTTAGATTAAACAATTTTTTTAATTTAGAAAATTAAATCTTCAGTTTCCAAACATGAAAATTAATTTTGTAGAACTCAATTCAATTGTGCATGTTTAAATTTTGAAACAACAATAAATTTAAAATAAGTGATTTTAAATAAAATGGAAATTATATCAAACCTAGTTTGTCCAATTAAATAAATGAGATTTATTATTAAAAATAAAAAATTCTTTATGTAAATTAGAAGTATCTTTATAAATAATAGTTCATAACTTATGTATTCGGTATATCATATACCAATTAAATGAAATGCCAATGAATGTGTAATCATAATTTTGACCTTTCACTAATAAAGAAGTTAAAAAAAATAAAAATTAAAGCAGGATTTCTCTCATTTGTTTGGGAGGGACTATGACCATAATCATAATTGCATAGGTTATTTACATAATAACCCCTGTAATTGAATACGAACTGACAAAATCACCCTTGAAATTGATTTGCAATTGAGCCGCTATTGACATAATGTTTATGTAAGATACTATATGGAATTAAATAAATGAGATTTATTATTTAAAAAATATCTTTATTTGAATTAGATGTGTTTCTTTATGAATAATAGTTCATAACTTATGTATTCGGCTTACCATATACCAATTAAATAAAATGTCAATGGATAGACTATTGATTAATTAAAAAGTTAAAAAAAAAAAAAACTTAAAAGAAGATTTCTCTCATTTGTTTGGGTTCATAATCACATAGATTATTACGTAATCATCCCTGTAATTGAACACGAGCTGAGAAAATCACCTCTCAAATTGAATTGCAATTGAATAGACATAATGTACATATAAGATATTGTATAAGTACTTTATAACTTATGTAGTCGGTATTATTTATTGAACACGAGCTCATTTTTCTTATTACTCTAAATTGAGGTGAAAGTGAAGTTATTTTAAAAAATTACTTGTATACTCTTAATTTATTTATTGAAATTTTAAATTTATAAAGATAAATTATAATTTTATTTTATTAAATATATATTATTTTATTCTCTTGTCTCTTTACCTTCTCAAATAATAATATCACAAATTTTTTCTCCTCATTTTCCCTCTCCACCTTCTGTTTTTAAAGGGTATGTTTTGGTGGTATATCCAAATTCTTGAACCATGCTATGGTAGAAAAACCATGGATCTAGAATGTGTTGCATCCATTCTACCTAATGACAAAGCTCTGTGATAGCTACCCCTTCTCATGTAAGAACATTTATCATCATAATGCCAAATCAAGTTATCTTCACAGGGAAAACGACAAATTGAAATTTGGAGAATTTTCTGAACTTCCTAGCTTGAGGACAAAGTTGACAACAAACTCACATTCCAAATACGCTAGTCTAGATTAATTAAATTCTTCGTTCAAAATACTTCATGTTCCATATTTTTTGGAGAGAAAAGCAAGTTGATGTTAAATGGATCCTTAGTCCATATATCACCAACCTGTCTATGAACTCATCTTTTTCAGCATTTATACTTTGCCACACATATGAAGGATGGGGGTATAACCAGCAAACATAATAAGTTCTAATAAAGGAAAATAGTGTACTTTCAAATGCATTATAAATTGAACCTTGTTTGGCCAATAAAAGCCAAACTAAAAGCATGTAGGTCTCTAAAGCCTAGCCCTCACATATGATTCCATTCCGTCTAGTGAATCTTACTTATGCATTATATTGTAGTTCATCACAAAGGCCGTGAAGGAGCAAAAGAACAACTCATGGCACATTATGGTATAGGTTGAGCAATGATCTTAATTAATAACTCTTTGCTAGCACAAGAAAGCAATAGTTCCTTCTAACCACAGAGTTTAAGCCAAACTCATTGTTTAAAATTTACTGAACGCATTTTTCTTAGAGCTGCCAATAACATAGTGGGAAGCCTTAGGTAATAAGGATCATAGTATTTTACCAAATGATTCCCAGAAAATTAGCAATACAACATTGGTTAGAATTGCTAACAATCTTGCTGAAAACAACACTAGATTTTTCAAGATTCATTTAATGACCATAAAACTTCTCATAAAATTGCAGTATCTTTTCAAAGTCCCAAATATTCCCCACCAGCTTTCACAAAAAGCATGCTGTCGTCAGCAAATAAGAGACGTGAAAAATCAGCTTGGTATTGGCTAGAGAAAGCCTGAAGTTTCCATGTCTGTAACTGTTTTGGATCTCTGGACATGCTACCAAACTTTTCTTTTGCTCCAAGAATTAAGATTATCTCCAGTGTGATAAATTTTTCCAGTAGAATTTTTGACAACCGCTGGAGACCAAGTGTCACAGATTGTCTTCTTACACCTTCCATGATGAATCCATAATCTATTCAAAATGAACCAGACCCTTCCTGCACTTTGCTTCACCCATCTTATCTCGAATATGGCAAATAATGTGAACATGATCTGATACTGTCTCAGGCAAGTGAGCAACCATGGGTAAATTGCATGCAACATCACCTAACTATGAGGTCATTCTAACAAAGTCAAAAAAAAAAAAAATCGTTCTATTGGAATCAGTAATTCTCTAACTCTAATTTATTATAATAAAGTACTAAATTTGCAATAAACTATATATATATATATATATATATATATATATATATATATATATATATATATATATATATATATATTTATATAATGCTCTTCTCCAATTTTTCTTGTTATTCATTTTTTTTTTTATCTTTTAAGTTAACTGACAAATATCAATATATTTATCCCAAAGACGACGTAAATCACTTAATCTGCCAGTACATTGCACAACAAAAATAGTTGTTAAAGCCTTGCTAAAATGCTTTTTTCTTCCTTGTTATTCTTTTATTATTATTATTTTTTTGCTCTTTTAAGTTTTAGAGAAAAGTTACTTCAATATCTTCATCCTAATGAAGACATGAACCACTTAACTTCCCAACACATTGCACAACAAAAATAGTTATTAAAACCAATCTTATGACCCAAAACCTATGATCGTGAAATTTGATAAGATGAGTTTCATATAAGAGTTAGATTGTACTTAAATTGGATTGTGAAAAGTAGTGGCCAAGCCAAGATTTAAAATCAAGAGGACAAACTTTATTGAAAAAAATATTTTTTGCAAATAAAATTTTTTACATAACATATGACACAAGTAACTTAAATGCATTAACTATATAATAAAATAATTTCTAATAACAACCTATCAATTAGAAATTATATTAAAAAATCATAATTGTTCTATTCGAGTCTTCATACTTTCATATCAATACATGACAATCTCATTGTTAATAGAATTAAATATGTCTTTTTCATGAGCCTTTGTTCATGAGTAGATGATAATAATTCACATACAAATTTTCTCTTAAAATACATTTTCATAACTTCAAAATTGCTTTAAAAAACTAACAAGCATAATAAATAATGTAGAAAAAAGTGACCAATCATGGGTAATATAACTTGCTATCATGAATAAAAAGAAAAAATCTCAATATTTATAAATATAAAATTCAAAAGAATGCAAGTAATGTTATAAGGGGATTTAACAGAATATGACGGAATACTAATTGAAGAAGAGATTGAGAACCATCCAATTATAGTTTTGTCCAATTATAAATCTTCATATTATGACAGTAATTTATTTTTATTATAGATAATTTCAATTTATAATATATAATGTTAAATTTTTGTATTTTTTTGTTGAATTAAATTTTATATAATTGTGGTTTATAGATAATTTCAATCTTATATAGAAAAAAGAATGCAAAATAATTTTACCCAGAGGTTACCTCATTAAAAGGCATTTTCAAGAAAAATCGAATGTGACAAAATCTTAAAAAGAAAAAAGAGTGCAATCAAAATAGAAAAAAAAAAAAAATCATTATGTGTAGTCATAAAATCACATACATTCATATAAGATAAGGTTTTGAAGCCATGTTGTGAATTTATCCTTAAGAAAAGCACTATCGCCATCTAAGGAGAGACCATATTTGGCCAAGGCATTCGCCACAACATTAGCAGTCCAACACACAACCTTGAAACTAACCACCTAAAGCTCTTTAGTAAGAAATTTGATATTTAAAGCCAATAGTCCATTCTAACTTGGAGGATTGATGGAGCTCCAGTCAAACAACGTCCTCAGAGTCGCCTTTAACTAATAGGTATTGAAGACCACATTCCAAAGCAAAAACCATGCCATCCCTTAAGGTTAATACTTCACTCTGTAATACAAAATTGTAAGCACTTTTCAGTTTGACAAAAGAAGCCATATTGTTACCGTTTTCATCACAAATGACTGCATTAAATGCACTAGTATATGATTTGCTTATAAAAACTGCATCCACATTCAATTTGTAAAATCCCAAAGGAGGTTTTTACCATAAGATAGTAAGTGCAACTTTGACAGAATAGTGTGAAACAACTAGATTGATATGAGCTAGCACATTGGAAATTGAATAGATAATTTGTAACATCCCTATCCATATTCATTGGCATTATCACATGAACATATTCATTGCATAAATGATATGAAATCTCACATGAATATATGCATTGGATAAATGATCATTTAGTCATACGATTTATAGAAGCATGACAATGACACTTGCACCATTATATTTGGGACACTTGAACATATATGTAGTGTTTGTATAACTGCATGAAAAATTGTTTTATGTTATGTGCATGTTATAGCATCATAAATAATGGTGTTATAGAGCTTATTTAAGAGTATAAGGAGCATTTAAGGATTGAGAGATGGATAAAGGTGCTTAAGGAGTGAAAAAGAGGGACTAAAAGAGGAAAAGTGAACTTCCAACCAAT